>VZUI01033284.1:0-39305 GCA_013401135.1 Cettia cetti
TATATTGAGTTCTGTACCTTTAAGACTGATTCTGAGAGTGAACCAGGGAGAGAAGCACGGAGTTTGTTTTGAGAAACGGCCTGACTCCCACACATTCTCTTCTCCTGAGCTCTGTTCGTCAGAGGCACAAACAGTGGTGGGACAGAGATCTTTTTGCTTTTAGTTAGTTTTAGCTAGCTGAGGCAGAAAAGTTCCCTGGACTGTTTTTTTTGTCCTTTCTTCTTGGGACAGTTTAAATCTACTCTGGACTGAAAAACCCAGAGGAGCACCGAGGGCTCACACCTGCCACCCACCGGGCCTGGACCTCCAGAGGGACTGGGATTTACAAAAGACTGTGTGAGCTGAGCTGCACCCACAGCAAGGTCTTTCTCAATTTGCCAGCTCTCTTCAGAGCGGCGAGAGGTTTTATTGTTTCATTGCTCATTTCATATTTTCATAGTATCCATTCTTTGTGCTTGTAGGTGTTTTTGTTTGTTAAATAAATAGTTTTTTCCACTTTTCTCTGAGGAAGTTTTTCCTGGACTGTCTGGGGGGAAGGGCTGTTTGGGTTTGCTTTCCAGAGGAACCCCCTTCAGAGGTTTCCTCCCAAATTTGCCCTAAACCAAGACAGTGGGCCATCAGGAAACCTTTCCAAGGGCTTTTGCCTCACTGACAAGACCAAACACTACAGGAAAAGAAAGCAAAAAGAAAGTGATGAACTGGGAAATGCGGTAAAGTCCCAACAGGAGAAGTGGCTGATAAAATGCTCCCATGCATGTCTCAGCATAGTTTCCATGGCTAAGGACTCTTCTTCTCCTTCTGCAGGAATTACATGGCCACCCCCTCCCTTGTGGCTGCAGTGGGACTAATCAGACAGTAAGGATTGCTTGTGTGAGTAAAGCTTGCAAGCCTGAGCTGCCTGCTGAGTGCTGCCCACACTCCTGTTTATTCTTCCCAGCACTGATTTGGGAGATGAGCAGAGCACTATTTTCCAGGGCCCTGAACCTTTTTGCAGCAAGACAGAATGTTAGTTTGAGCTGTGTCTTATGACCTTGTGACCCACAACATGTTCTGGGGTGAAAGATGCTTTGTTCCTTGTCCCAGTTTTGTTAGAGGGATGGGCAGTCAGATAATGGACACTGGTCCAGCAGTGTCAGCTGTGTTTGGTGCTAATGACCAATCCCGCATTTCAGTTTGAGCAGGTGGCAGGCTGGAGCAACTCCTTTGCAATGTCCTTAATCTTTTTTTACAAAAGGCTTGGTCAACTTCATGAGCTGGTTCCTATGCAATGGGTGGTTTGGATTAGGTCTAGTCCTGCACTGCTGGAGTGAGGGGATCAAGACCAAACATTTTACAAGTAAGTGAGCAATGCCCTGCAGAGGGGTGTGGTGGATGCAGGAATCAGGACTCTGGCTTAGAATTATTGCTCAGTGTTATCTACATGGTTGTATCTCATCCAAACAGGTGGGTTAGGAACCAGCAGTGCTTGCTGCCATAAAAGCAGGGCAAAATCTGAGCCAGGCCCTCAAGCAGCAGGAATCTCCAGGTATGGCATCAGGGAGTCGGCATCAGCCTGGAGGGCATTAGGGGAATCTTCAGGGCTGATTCAGCAAGTCACTGTTTACTGCTGACAGAGTGTATTGCCTGTGAACATTTATTTTATTAGTGACGCTTTGTGTGAGAACTGTTCTGAAAACTGACATTTTGCAAAGTGTGCTGGTGGGTGACAAACACCAGTAGCTCTGGTTCTGTGCTGATCAGCGTTAAATTAGTTAAATTCTAATCATAATAAAAATAATGTAGCCTTGCTAAAAATTCTTAGATAGAACAGATAAAGCTATATGCGTAGAATTCATATAACAATTTGCATTTACCTTTACACATCAATCTTAAGATTAGTCCAACAAAAGATATAAAAAAAAATTGTGTATATGTCTAATTAACCAAAAATAAAATAAAAGTGCACTACTTTGGGAATACACACGCAGAGGACTCATGAAATCACCAATGCTGCTGTTGTTGCTACTACATAGACTACTACTAATAAGGTGCTCAGAGAACACAAACTACTATTACAAGGCTTCTACATACTACTACAGACTCTAATAACTTTACCTTGATAAAACTAATGGAACAATGCAATAAAAGACTTATTTTACAATTACCCAGCTTTTGGTCTTCAGTGAAGACATGCCAAATCCTTGCAGCCTTCCTCTGCAGTAGTCCGGACGTGGGAGATCCCATTGCACTCCCAGCTCTGCCCCTCACTTCCAGGGCAGCACCAGAGTTGTGCTTCACCTTTGCCTAAAGAAAAGGCTTAAGAGCTGTGTTGTTTTTTCATAGTTAAGGTGTATGTAAGAGGGTCTTGCTTTAATTTCAAGGCCATTAATGTATTTTCTGTCACAGAGCTTAACAGGCAGACATCTTTCATCTGACTCCACCCTCTGTGTGGGGGAGTGAATGAACATTTGTAACAAATGTCTTTTTAAAAGAATGAATAAGGGTTCCTAGTTACCATAAGCTGCCTAAGAATTCTGAAGGATCTTATCTTTTTAATGAAAATGACTCCGGCTTAAAACTGCCAGCTTGGAGTTCATGCTGCCACGTTTCAGGTTCCTTACCAACCTTTGCTCTTAGGGGTTAGCGTTCCAAGCTGGATTCACTACAGATCAAATTTGCTTGTTGAGAAGACTTTTATTTTTCAGTGTCACTGCCCATTCCAGCTTCCCTCCAGGGAAATGAAGAACGCAGTGTAATAGCTGCAGCTGGGATTGCTTGCTGGCAATCACAGTTTGTGCTGAAGGGAGGTGGTATGTGGTGATGCTTCCGTAAGGCAGGAGTGAGTAAAGTTTGCAACAGTTTTCCAGGAAAGGAATACACTGGTTGCCTTTAGGAAGATTTCACTGTGATGATGCACAGCTGTTCTGCTCTTCCCAGTTCCTGAGCTCTGCCTCCGGTTCTTCTCCTTTAGGTTCTTCTTCTAGAGTAAGAGTGGGGAACGGGGTAGAGACTGGAAAGAGGATCCTTGGGAACTGTCCCACGTTTCATCCCAGCATTAAAAAAAAAAAAAACCAAACAAAAAACCAACAAAATGCCTTGACTTGACTTCTAGCCTGTATGTTTTAAGGTTAGGCCAAGCAGGATTCCCAGTCAGGGCCTGATCTCTAACAGTTCCGATCAACTGCCTTTTTCACCTGACACAAGCACAGGACAAGGTGGGGACGTCTGTTCCCTAAAAGAAGGGGCAGGATTTGTTCCCAATGTCAAAGGACCAGCTTGCCTCTTTGCCAGATTGGAAGCACAATCTTTCCAACCAGTTTGTCAGCTCAATTGTTTAGCATCCTGCTTTGTTTATGCTATAAAGCCTGGCTCCTACCTTCAATGAGGAGTGCCAGAGGGCATAGGAACAACAGAGCGAGCTGCTTTAAGTCCTGTGCTTTAACTCCATCAGGTCTTAGTGATGTAAAGAGAAGTTTCTCTCTAGCTGATAGATTTATTCTCAGTCACACTCTTGTGACCCCAATAGAGGAAACAGCCTGAGCAAATGGGGCGGAATACAGCTCCTGGGATGTGGCTGGAATAGCCAGAGCTCCAGAGCAAAGACCCAAACAGGTCCTGCACCACTGGGGCTTAAAGTCAGGGTGTCAGTAGGGCTTTAACTCCCTGCAGATCTTTCACCTGACATTGTCTTTAAATCGTTTTGGGCTCTAACAGAAACAAAGGTGAATTGGAGATTTTCCTTGAAACCTGAGCTACAGAGTTTTGGAGGTGTCAGTGCTCCCCTTGGGCTCAGACCTGCAGCATCCTGTGGTGATCCCCTGCAGTTCAGTGAGCTGCTCCAGGCCTGGAGGTCAGGAGCTTTCTTTGACTCACAAGTACTGATGTAGCCAAAGGCAACCCAAA
The DNA here is from genome assembly GCA_013401135.1 of Cettia cetti. Lineage (NCBI taxonomy): Eukaryota > Metazoa > Chordata > Aves > Passeriformes > Sylviidae > Cettia > Cettia cetti. Next base: position 3,883 of record VZUI01033284.1, read on the forward strand.
ACTTCGTGATTTATGCTTCAGTCTAGCTCTGACCCGTCCCAAAGTCTGGCAATTGCTGCTCTCATGGTTTCACTGCGTTTATATCTTACTGCGGGTGTTTGCTGGGTTGCTCAAGCAAAAGAGCTCATAGAATATGATTCACCAAAAGAAGTGCTTCCCAAATTACCCAGTGCCAAATGTTCTGGTTTGATCCAGCAAAGCTTTTAAGGTCACGATCAGCTTTAAGAGTGTGAGTGGTTGCACTGAAATGCTCTGGATTAGTCAAGTGCTGGTGTGGGGACAGCAGGCACAACCTTGGAGGATCAAGCCCTTGGATTAGGGGCTAGAGGCCATGTGCTGGAGGAAGGGAGAGGGTCACTGCCAGCAGTCCTGTCACAGAGTAGCACCCTGGAATTTAGGGCAAAAGCACGCTGGACTTTTTTGTTTAATGCCAATCTGCCTGAAGTCTTCAACTGTGTAAGCCAAGATCAACAAAGGAGGCTAAAACCTCTTAACACCGGTTTCTCTTCTTGGCTGACAGCGATGTCAGGCACAAAATCAAATTCCTTGTGGGTGTCAGGTAAGTCAAAGACTGCAGAGTGCCCCAGAAAGGGATTCCTGGGGATTTATGTTCCATCAGCAAGATGAATGATAATTAAAGCCTGAATATTTCTGCTAAGCTGGGAAACAAAGAAGAACCATCTTAATTCCTTAAATTCCTCATGCCAGGCTGTAAAATGTATTCCATTCATGCCTGTGTCTTGCTGCTTGTTCTCTCTGTGTGTCTTTCTTTAGCATTCAGCCACCTGTTTGTAAGTAGTGTCCTGCAGGTTCTCAGGGCACTTTCCTGCCTGCTCTCCCTGCCCTTGGACATGCTGCTTTGACACTGAGGCCTCCTTGTCTATGGCAGACAGCTCCCTGGCCTGCCCCGCTCCCATAACTTCATTCTTGGAAAGTTTCTGAGTTTCCTGGGCGATAAAACATGAGCAACATTTGCTCTGACTGGAATAATTTCTGAAGGCATTGAGCCCTGTTTTGTTACGAAGGTTACTCAGGGTGGGTGGCGGGGCATGAGAATTCCCAGTGATGGCAATTCTTGACAAGTGTCAGAAAGTCGCTGCCTGCACCTTTCACACTACGGGATTGTTTTGATAGTTTTTTAGTGCATGCTGAAAAGTACATGTGACAAGCTGAGGGCGAGAGACGCCAGCAGAACAAATCAGCACGTTACAAGATTGTCTGCCATGGTTTGGCCCCAGCTCTCACCAAAAGGGAAAAAAAAAAGTGGGGGAAAGGAAAAAAAAAAAAAATCCAAGCCCCAGCTCTCTGTATACAGCAGCTATCAAACTGTCACAGATCACCACTGCTACAGCTGGGGTTAAAATAATATAATAGCAGAGTGTTTGCTGGTCTTGTAAAAACCTCCTGTTATTCACTGGAGACCAAGCTCATGAATCAAGAGGACAGTGTTTAAAACTGTTAAAAAAACTGTAAAATGACAAAAAAACCCACACAGTAAATAGCTCTGGAATGTTGTGGGTTGACTATAGGATTATTTTTTTCTTTGCTCTGCATTATTTGTCCCCTTAAAATTAATACCGTCTGCATGATGGGTGGCTTGGGGCTTACAGAGCAAGTTCACTACCAGTTCTCAATTACTGTGCAGTCTGATTCTGTTCTCATTTGTTCTCAAGTATGTGGGAAATGATTGTTTCCCTTGATGCAGTATATGCAGAGCATAATAAAACCTTGAGTGTCTGGCCTTTGCAAAGAGAGACTTAGGCCACTCCAAGTAGTCTCAGTCAATTTATTTTGTTTTTACTACATTTCTTGTGATGATGACATACTGCATTTCTGTGCCCAGCTCACAAGACCAGCATCACTTCTGGCAGAAATTAAAAAGGTTCAGGTTTGAACTTTGGAAATACTCAGTCACATGTCCAGGCTTTAATAAAAAAGCCCAACACCATTTCCATCCCGAGGGGTGTTGCCTGATCAAACCTGATAACTGAGCAACCTTGCACAGGAATGCTGTGGTGTCAATTCCCAGATCCATGGCAGAGGTTGGGTGGCACTCGCTTTCCTCATGAAAATAATCATAATTTTCTTCTCAAAGCATTTACTTCTTCATGTCCTCTTAGAAGCATGAAATCTTAGGAACAGGAACATTTAGCAGTCAGACACCTGTCATGCACACTGACTTGGCCTTTTCTGAACCTTCCCAGCACATTGGTAACTCCTGCCAGCATCGCTGAAGATCACTCTGCAGCACCTCTGCCATGAGGAAACAGGAATGTCATAGCTAATACTGTGCCAAATTAACAGACAGGGTTTAAATTCAACATCTGTTATGGATGAATACTTGCATAAGGAATCCCAGGCCTGGTTTAAGCAAGGCCCTTGGGCATGCACTTCAGGCTAACGTAAGTACAAGTGCTTCCTTCTGTTATGTCTTGGAAATGATGAATGCCAAATCTTTGCCCTCTTTTCAGAACTCATATTGCCTTCAAAGAATGGGAATTTTGCTGTGCTGCTGGTGGAAGGAAGTGGGATGTTAGATGGGAACCTTTGTGCCCTTTCACAACACGAAGGGAAGGGAAAATACTGTCCTTCATCTGAGTAAACTACTTTGCATGTATGTTGACTGAGTGAGAAGTTGTATTATAAGGGTGTTAATTTTTCTTTAGCAATATGGAGAACCCATCCAGCAAAGCATCTTGTGAAGTATTAACGAGGTCCTGGTTGGCAGCCACGGGGATCTTTAATGCAGGCTGTAGCTGCTTTCAGCATTAGCAGCTTCGGAGATGTATCCGGGGAAGAGGGAAAAACTATACCAGGCTAATTTGAGAGAGCAGCTGGCTACCTGGCAGTCTAAGGACCATGTGTAATTAAAAGCATTCCTGTCTCCAGCACAAGGCTTATAGATCTGCCCTGGCTGTCTGTAATTAGAGATGTGGAGTGAATATATTGGTTTGGGAGTGGGATTATTTGTACTTTCCTTGTTTCTCGTCCTCCTGTTTTATGGTGACATGGTCTCCGGACACGTGGAGGAGATCAACATCCACCAAAGTGATCCCAGAGGGAGCAGGTTGAAGATCAAAGAGGGAGTACTGCCCTGCTGCATGTGTAAAGAAAGCATGCTGGATTTCAGCACATGGTTAACGAAGCTGGAGGTACCCTGATCTCCTGTTACTGATATAGTGAGGAGACACAGCCTCCTTACCTTGGGGATGGGAAAATAGCCATAAATTTAGCAAAAACACACTGAAGCAGGGCAGCAGAGCTGAGCCTGTGATGTGCCTTCATTTTGCTTAACCCTGTTTCCCATCCCAACCCTTACTCATGAGCTTTTCATCAGAAAGGATCCTTATCTTTTTTCCTGCTTTTCCAAAACAGTGTGAGACGGAATTTTTGAAGTGAGTGGGGGCTGTAAACTGCTCTGTGCTTTGGAAACTCTTTTTAAAGATCTTCATCTATAAATTTAGCAGTGCTCCAGCTTCACTATGCGTATGACAGGTCAAGTAATTCCCACTTCCTCCAGGATCGGAAATGCCTTTATTTAACTTAATGTGGATGGGTACAAGATATGCCTAACTGAGGCATTATCTTTCAGAATATAATAAGGTATGAAATCCTTTTAATACATGTTTTAATGTGCCCTCTATGAGACAATTAGTGGTTAGTTTGATATGCCCAGAAAGGTTATCCTGTGTGATTCTGTTAGGTGACCTTTTCTCTGAGGATTCCCTTGTCTGCCTTTCTGCATGTTTCTTTGTGGTTTCTCTCATTTCTTCTGGCATTTCCTTATTAATTTCATCCTACTGCTCCTTTTTCATCCCTTTCCCCCTGGGGCAGAGGAGAAGCAGCAGCAGAGGAGGAGGACAGGGATACATGTGACATCAGCTTTTCCCCAGGCAGCCATGCAGTATCACTCCATACCAGGAAGCACAGGACTTTCCCAGGACTGGTTCTTATTGCTGGAGGAGGAAAGGCAGTGTCTGAAGAGTCAGTGTCTGAGCCAGGAGAGATTAGGCTTGTTACCCAGCCATGGTCCTGATGTAAGGGCTGGGCTGAGAGCACCCCTAGGCGTGGTTGTGAAACTGGCAGTAAAATTTGTTTTTGAGCTCTCTTCATGGGTGTTGGAGATCACACAGGGAGCTGATTGAAACTAGGAATGAAGAGACAACCACTGGCATTGCCTTGGCTTCTTTTTATTATCATTTCCCAAGGAGCCGTGACTCCACTGTGATGCTGGAATAGGAGCTTTTACAGTTCCAAGACCGTTTCAGGCTCTGGAAAAAGTGTCAGATGAGGCTGGCCTAAGCCATCACTTCTTTGTGCAAGTCTTTGAGGCAGCGCTGACGTGTTTGAGCTTGGACAGCTCAGGATCACTAAAACACAGAGTCCTGCCTTAGCATCAGAGCGATGGCAGTGCTTTTCTGGGGGGCAACAAGGCGCCTTCTCCCTCCTGCATCCCTTCTGCTGTTCCTGCCCCGGTTTAGTCACCTGGCTCTGCTGTGCTCTCATCAGCTCGGTACCTGCAGCAAGGGCAATTACTCCAAAGCCACGGCTGGCTGGCTTCTGGCGAGCGCAGCTCTGTCATTAATCCTGCCTGCTTGTTAAAAGGGTGAGCGGGGCTTCCTCCTTCCCTCCCCTTCCTGCCCCTGTCCTGAGTCCCCATGGCGCTGCCTCACCTTGCCCGGCACCAGCTGCAGCGCTGCTGCTGGAGGCTGGGAGCAGGCTCCCGGCAGCGCTTCCCATGCAGGCCCACTTGCACGCCCTGAAGAAGATCCTAGCCCTCTGGAGTGCATCCCAACGGTGCGTACCCGGCTCCGCGGGATCGGGGACGGTGGTGTGGCACTGCACGCCCCACCTGAGCACTGCGGCTTTTTGCTTCCTCACATGTCAGGAAACTTCATCTCCCTTTGGTGCCAGTGGAGAGCAGTTCACTGCTGCTTGATTGTCCGCCTGCTTGGGGGAAGGATGGGATGCCTGGAGACTTGGTGAGCTGGGATGCTGCACTTTGCTGTCACCACTCATTCCCTCTGGTGTCATTTGCTTGTTCTTTTAGACATGAACTTGTATGGTGAGCACAGCTGGATCTGTTGTGCTGACACATCCAGCTGAGCACAGGAGATGGCATTTAGCTGTGAGGCAGTGCCAGCCTCCCCCAGCCTGGCATGCTGCTGTCAGCAGGCTGCTCTGCTGGCTGCTTTTTGTTGTGCTCTGTGTGGGCTCCATATTGTGAGAATTTGTCTTTGTGATGTTTAGATGATGACAAACTAGTCAGAACAGCATCACGTCACTTGGGAGGTTAATCACAGGTGGCACTGTGTCACTCCAACAAGCCCTGTCTTTGCTTGGTTTGTGTGCTTTGTCACCATCCCTATCAGGTGCATGGTATTTGCTTCTTTTCTGATGGTGTGTTTGTCCGGGGGTAGGGGTGAGATTCAGGAGTCAGTTGAAGTAAAAAAAGACTGCAGAGAGATCTCTTTTCCAGACCCAACACTGAGTTGTCAATCCTGTTGATCCAATTCTAGAAAACAACTTCTTTGCCTTTGCACGGGTGCATAAATAACTATGGTGGCACTGAGGATTTTCACCCAACAGGAGTTAGGGCCTAATGATACCAGGTGTGGAGCAGCCTTGTTTTATAGCAACAGAGTATATTATAATTTAATCTTGACCTTAGGAAATTACAGGACACCTTCCTTTTCTGCCTGGGCACCATGTCTGCCAGTGGTACCATACTTAGTGCAAATTACTTCGGGGTTTTGGCAGGGTGGCCTCTCTTCTTTAGAGCAGATTGAGGGCATGGGCTTGTTTTCGGCCATTAAATGATGCCTCTTTCAGAGCTCTGTTGTCTCATAGTCTTGAATTACTGTGCAATTCCTGCAAACAACACTGTTCAAGTGATAATTTTCCTTGCAGACCAAATATTTGAGAATTAAGATGTACCTGGCCTTGCTTTTCAAAAGTACTTGTACAATCTCAAGTACAATCTGAAGGAAATTATGATAAGCTGCAGTTTAGACATACTTATATTAAGGCATTTTTATTTATATGTCTTAAGATTTTAGTTTTTATCTGTTTTACCCAACTCCAGGTTATGTCATTCTCTACCACTTGGAGAGTCAAGTGTTTCTCTTTTGCTATTTACTTGATAAGTGTTAAGTGCAAATTCCTTGACTTGGCCTCTTCCAATGTAAATAAACCAGAATTTGTTTTAGTGGTGGAAGCTAATAAGGGTTTAATTGACGTCAGCACAGGATGAACAACATCATGGTATCACAGCATCAGAGTTACGATGTGGAGTGGCTCCCTGGGCTTTTCCCTCTGCCACAGCTGTTGGACCACGAGGCTGGATACCAGGTGGGAAACGGCCAGTTCCCAAAGTGCCATTGCAAAACTTCTGGAAAACGTGGATGGAACTGCTGCATGGAAGCAGGCAGAAAGGTTTTTGAGACCAGTTGACTTGTAGATAGTGACTCTATTCCTACAGGGGAAGCAAAACTTTATCCAACTGTAAAAGGGAATTCAGGCACCTAAACATTTGGTCTGCAGGTTTTGAAAGTTGAAAAATAAAGATTAGTTTAAGTGTGCCTTTACATATCTGGTAGGTGCAGCTCTCATTGCAGGAAGACGTTGGTGAGGTGTCTCTTTGAGGACTAATGACAGGGCAGAGGAGACGGAGTTGTGGTTGCGTGGAACAGCCCCATGTCCTCGGAGCAGGCACAAACAGTAACTACAGCTGTGCCTGACTTAAGCTTTACCACAGGCTCCTTCCTGGGTGGTGCAGTTAGGCAACTCACAGGCTTCTGGGTCTTGGGAGAGACTTCAATGACCTCAGCCTGTTCTGAGACAGGGCTTGGAGATCTTCCTAAGGGATCTTACAGGATAGCAAATGAATTTCTTTCATCAGCATCTTGACTCAGATGTCTCAGACTGAGTTTCTCACTTGGCAGGACTGATGTGCTCCAGTGGTTCTCTGCAGCTCTCAGTGCTAAATGATTGGCATTTGAGGTTCCTTTTTTGCCTTTACTGGTTTGCATAGTTCCTACTTGTTAAACAGCACCAGTGCAAGAAATGTAATTCTTCTCCTTACCAACACTTTGGAATAACTACACTTATCCCAAGTGTATTTTAGATCCATATATATTAAATTTGGACCAGCCTCAGGCATTTTCTTTCCCAGTTGATCAAATAATAGTCTTCCTTTCAGGAAACAAATTCCAGTTGCCTTGAGCTCTTATCCGTGTACATGAGGGAGTTCTGACTGAGGACAGTTGACAGTACTAGACCAGGATCAGAAACTTCCTCATAATTTGGAAGTGTTTTTCTTCATTTTCCCTCACAGCATTCAAAACCTTTATCTCTACTTTTGGGCCATAATTTCTGTGCTCTGGTGACCCTGCCTTTCTCTCCTGGTTTCCCTGAACTCTGTCAGTAATTCAGTGTAAACCACCCCTCATTGCAACAGCGATTCTCAAGTGGCAGCAGCTCTCATGAAATGTTGAGCTGCTGCCTGGCACACAGAAATGCAACCCAAACCTACACTTTTTCTTAAACCTTTATCAACCCATTAAAGTAGGAGTGAGCACTGACCTAGAAATGCGGCAGCTGCAGCTCTGGCCATAGCTGAAGAGCCTCTTGGTGACCTACTTTGTCCCAGCCCAGAGCATCCTGCTGCACAAGGGTGGGTGCTTCCCAGGAAACTCATCAACAAATGCCTCTTGCTGCTGAGGTTTCAGGGGACGCTGCAGCTGAAGGGGATAAACAGCAGGAACCTTCCTAAAGCCCTCCTTTTTTACACCCAGCTGTTAGCCTGACCTTATCTCCGTAGTTACAGTGAGATATCTTGGACATGCACTTAGGAAGCCCCTGAATTAATTCCCCAATGTAAACAGCACAGAGCAGGTCAGAGAACTCTTTCCTGTAACTTCATTTTGGCTAATTATCTTTCTTTGCTTTCCCATTTTGGTTTGTGTAGAGCAACAGTGACATCCATTGGCTTATTAGGTGAATCCAAAGTCCTTTACACATGTCATGTATTTACTCAAGGTGGAGGGCTGGACCAGAGTGTGTCTGAGAGATTATAAAATGCTGAATTCTCTGAGTAACTGTTAGCACTGCCGAACCAACCCAGGTAGGGAAAAGTTAGAGCAAATTTGCTTCAGCTTATTCACTCATGATAATGTCTAAAAGGTAAATTGCTACAATAAAAGTCTGTTCGATTGTAAAACTGCATCCTTTATTGAAGACAAGAGGGCTTAGAAAAAGAAGAATATTAGTAGAGGTTGTGAGGGAGGAACTGAAGCCAGAGGGTGGTAAAAAACCCCAGTGAATGAAAGACCGAAAGTCTTTCAGAAAAAAAAAAAAATAGAAACAAAACAAATCATTTATGTGAAAGAGTGATCTGGATGATTTTCATTGTGTTCCAAAAAACACAGAAAGAGTTCAGTTTATTTTTAAGCACATGAGTGAATCAGTAGACCTTTCCTGCAGGTATTTCATTGAACTGAACCGGTGTCTGCAGTAAATTTTTGACCAGCTGTAGTTACAATCCCATTCCAAGGTCCAACGCCTTGACCTGGCAGGGTGTCCCTGTTAGAAGGAGGATTGAACTCGAAGCCCATTGGCCCAATTTTGTTGCTCCACAGCCCAGCACTGTTCTTGGGGGTTGTGTCTGCAGCCAGGTGCAGCTCACCCTTGTCCCTGGGACACCTGGGACCTGCACAGGCAGCACAGGGATTTTCCCTTCCAGCACCACCAGAGATAGAGGAAAAAAGGAGTTATGGTGCTTGACACTGTCTGATTCGGAGTGTGGCTCCTGGTTCTTAATTAGAAATTGTTAGTGCTATGCAGAGCAGTCATAACAGAGGGGAGCTACAGGTGTTCAAGCAAAAGGTTTTCCATTCCATTCAGCAGCTTTAGAGCAGGCATCATGTCCACAGCACCTAAGAGGGATTTTCCCTTTATTTAGGTTTTCATTTCCAATGGGAGAGCCCATGAAACATTCCCAGCTGATGCTTAGTGTACTGAGGAATTTTCAGACAGCCCTTTGTGGCTATGTGCACAACAGAGCAGAGGGGAAGTTCATGGAGAAGCTTTGCCTCCTATCCCTCCACACTCCAGCATACTGGAAATGCTTTCATCCAGTTTATATGATTTTAGCCCTTAAAGTCTCTCTGCTTTATCTTCATATCCCATTGCTTGCCTTTTGCTGCCTCACAGCTTGAAAATGTTTCTTCTTGATATTTCAGACACTGACACCTCAGTCCAGCCAGTAGTCTCCCTTTGGAGACCCTCTCTTGTCCCTGCCTGCCTTTGGGGACTCCTCTGTGGAGATTTGTTGATGCATCCTTGCTTTCCCTCCTCCCTGTGAAGTGCTTCCGTGCCTCTCCATGGCTGCATGTCTGCAGCTAATGCCGGAGTGCTGTTGCTGTGCTTTCATGGACTGAGAGAAGCATGCATAATTTCTTTTTTTTATCTCTCTTAGTCATTCTCTGGCTGATCTCTCTCTCACAGCTGCTTTGCAGGTTAGTTCCACACAGCATTTGGGTTTGCAGGGCCTGATCTTTCCAAGCCGTTACCAAAGGCTGGAATTCCCCTGGGTGCTGACTTTTTCGTGCCTGTTGAGCTCCTTTTCTCATTCCTGCAGTCTGTGGTTTCTCCGGGAGTGGCTGGCTGTCGGCTCAAGTTCCTTTGACTATCCTGTGTATACATTTTCCGCAATCAGAGAGGGAGGCCGGCAGATAAAATCCCCCTGTTTGCAATAACAACGGATAACATTGCTGTGCTAACAGACATTTGCATGGGAGATATGAAAACGGCCCCATTCATACCCTTCTGTGATGGTGCTGAATCTTACAACTGCTTTGAAATTTGAGGTGAGCTGGTGCTCGATTGCATAGGGCACTGGCTTTGCCATGGCTTCCCACAGGTGCCCTAGACTTACCTACTCCTGGTTAGCCTGCCAGCAGCAGGAGGGTAAGCACAGCCTTCCTGCAAGGCTCCCAGTATCCTGGGAGAAGTTACAGACTGCTCGTGGCTGCCTTGTCTGCAGATTTTCAAAGACGGAAGGGAAAACACTGGATTTGCACTCCAGAGCAGGCTTAGCCCTGTTCTTACCCATACAGTAGGGATAGTTCAGCAAAACACCACAAACATCTGAATTCATTTTGGTAAGGAACAAGCCAAAAAGGTGGGCTTTTTCCAGAGAAAATACTGACATTGCACGGAAAACCAAAGTTCCCCCCATGTGCAGTTGCATGTCCAGAGACTGCACAGACCAGTTTGTCCCTGCGGGGCCAGTGTTCAGTCAGCCTTTCCGGCGAAGACAAACAGGGTTATCTCAAGTGTGCTTGGAGCTGCCATGAAAGGGAGGCTTTCTTGCCCACTTCCGAGAGGAACCAGGTTTGATGCTCTCCTATCACATCGGGACCTTGTTGTACCTGTTTGTCCCCAGTTAATGACATCCGGTGCTGATCACTGGTGGCACAGTGGCTTCCAGCACTGCCCACTCTGGTACTTGATTTTCCTTGTGCTACACCAGACTGCCAAAGTGCAGTTGATTCGAGTCAAGCTTTAATCTGGAAAATTCAGCCTGACCTGGGATCATGCTGGGAGCTACTCTAAGACTTTCCCAGATGTCTGAGGTGGCATGATGGGGCTCATTTCTCTCCTCTGCCAGGGTTATGGTGGGGCCAAGTCCCTGCCTTGGGCTTTTGTGGCTCTGCTGCGGCAAGGAACAGCTCCCAGTGTGTCCTTGCTCTCACACACTGGAACTGTTTGCACATTTAGAGCAAGTAATGCTTTATTACTATTTACATGAAAGGAGAAAGGCAAAATAAATTTTAAAAAAGAGAGCGAGAACATCTTGTGAACCTGCTGTTCTCAGATCTCTCCGATAAGGACGGTTCCAAGTGCGTGAGAAGTTTCCTATTCCAAGATTTGTTTACTTCTGAAAGAAAAGCCACCTTCATCTCATTATTTTATTTGCAGTACAGGTTTTAATTTGGTGAGAAAATATCTTCTCCTTAAAGAACCTATTCTGCCTCATTAACTCCTATAAAAAGCACCCCCCCAGCCTGAAATGTTTAAAGAAGCATAAATTAAGGCTAAGTTTGTTGTTTGCCACTTTAATCAACAAACAACCTTAAAAAGGACTCACAAAAGGTTCTGTAAACTAAATTTATTAGCTAGCAGGAAAACAGGCCCTCAGCTGCAGCCTCCCCCCCTCCCCAATCCCCTGGATTTGGAGGGGGCTGGGTTTTTGGAGTCGCTGGTTTTGTTTACAGTGTCTTATTCTCTTGGGCAGGTTGTTGTGGTCCCATGGATCTCTGTCAGACTTTTGTGACGCAGCTGAACTGAAGTGACTGGGACAGTCTGTTAATTAGGTCTTCGAATCCTGCTCCCTTTTTTCTCTGCTGTACAAATGTCCTTTTTTCCTCTTCTTTTCCCTAAATCTTTTTGTCAGTAGCTCAGAAGGAAAGAGGGTTTTTCCACTGCCAGAGAAAACTGCTGTTCTCTCTGTCTTCCTTTCACATCTCTGGGATGTTGGAGGAAAAGTGGATTCACATCTATTTTCTGCACTTTTCCTCTCCTTGTAATGTTTAAGAAGCCTTCTATTATTTCCTCTTTATGTTGTCATCATGATGTATTTCTCTCTTAGGGATATCTCCGCTCACAGTGACTGTGTTACCAAGAACCAAGGGAAAACTTAGGGACATAGTCTAGAAAGTTTCAGTGCAGAGGACAGGATAGTTGAATAAGAGCATTAGGACTTAACTTCCCTGAGTTGGTACACATGATTTCTTTCCAAATTCCCCTTAGAATTTCCTCATAACAGTGAACTTCTGTGGAAACCTCTTGCATCCAGACTCAGTTCTGTCTTAAACTGATTTTTCATTGGGTTTATTTGGGTGAAGTCTTCATGAGAAAATTTAATAATGGGTTTTATTCATTGCTGCAGGATTTGGACTTCCTCACTTGCTGATTTTTTTCACAGCTATCTTAAGTTCAGTCTGAGATATGCAGTGTAAGACAGAGCCAATAAAAATCTTTTTTGTTCACTGGAAAAAATGGCCTTGACCCATTAGAGAGGGATTTGATATTTATCTGAACACCTCCTCACCTTCCAGGAGTTAATTTGACTTGGAGATGAGCCAGGATAGGGAGTTTCTCTGAACTTCCCCCAGCCTTACAGGCTTGGATTCAAAGAGTCCTGGCTCTGAACAATGCATGGTTCAAGTTTTCCAAACTGAAAGGTGACTGGGCACGTTTTGGAAAACCGAGCTTCCTTGGGACTTCTGTTCCCCCCTGATTGATGGCCCTGGCTCCAGCCCCTCTGTGCTCTCCCCCTTCATGGTCTGTGGGTAGGTCAGCACTGCAAACACTCCTCAAAGGAAATCATCATTCTTCAATGCAGCCCATGGTTTATCTCAAACCCCAATTTCCTCTGTCCAGCCCATGCCTTCCCTTCCTCCCCCAGCAGACTTGACAAGGGTCTCACATTTCACACCAGCTGCCTGAGCAAATGCAGGATGGGCCCTACTGTGCTGCAGCCTGGCATCTGCAGTGCCTAGCAAGCCAGGGGCACCAGGAACAGCCACAAGACAGAGTTCCTTTGGGGCTGTTTCACATTGCCTTTTTATCCTTCAAATAAGAGCTTTTCCCCATCTCTGTGAACCAGCCATATCCCAGCCCTGTGTCCAGCAGCTCATGTTGCCAGAAATAAGAGGCTGGGAAAACAAGGAAGTGTGGGATGAGCGGGAGCATAAGAATCCAGGACCACTCTTCCAGAGCCATCACTGTGGGCATGTGGGGCTCCTCCCCCTCATAGCTTTATTTAAACAGGAAGAGGGGAGCTTCCTTGGTTATCCCATGCCCCCAGGAGCATGCTGTTCATTGGGGATGGCAGGACTGGACGTCCAGCTGCCAGGGAGCCAGGCAGGTGGAGAACAGGAACACTGGAGCAGTTTTTGTGATGACTAGAAAAAAAACAAAAGAGAAAGGACTCCTGGATGAATGCCTGAGTCCCTTGGTTCCTCACAGCAGAGATATTCTTGTCATCTCTGGGAAGGGATGGGATGTGGATGTGCATAGTGCTAAGGCATTTTCATCTACTCCCAAAAGCAAACAAAAACAATGCCCATCACAGTGGTGTGTACACAGAGTTTTTTAGGCTCCCTGTCCCTGTTCCAGCCCAGCTGGCAGGCTCTGGAGCTGATGGCACCAGTGTGTACGCTGCCTGCTCACTATGACGTGGGAGCTGAAGTGAAACTACCTGCACGCTTTTGATCCAGGTGGGAAAGGGCAGGGAGATGGGCAAGGGCTTCACTGGACCAACTCATATTTGTCTCTGCCAATGCAACTTGCTGCAACTGGGAGACACAGGCTGAGAATCCTGGGCGCTGAAGGGTCCAGCTCTGATTTCTTCAGGTTTTCTGTAAGTCCAAGAACAGCTGTTTTCAAAGCACTGAAAACACCAGCAGAACAGAGGAAAACTTACAAAGACACGTGATTTGTTGAGTGAGATTATATGACCTCTGCTCTTGTGCTTAGATAGGATTAAATTGCCATCGGAAGCAAACACCAAGTAAGAAACCAAAGTCATGAAAAAAAATATTAAAAACAGCCCTCTGAGGCCTGCCCCTGGTTCTTATCCCTTGCAGGATATATTTCATACTGGTGTCACAAAAGTCACCTGGTGGAGAAATCCTGCTTAGTTACAGATTTTTTTTTTTTTTTTTTTTTTTTTTTTTTTTTTTTTTTATAGAAGGTCTTTTCTCTCCAGAATAAGCACTGAAGGGCAGTTGAAACAGTAGGCTGGTCCTCCTGGAAAAAGTTCTGGAGATAGCTCAGTGGGAGCTGAGCTGTCATTACATTCCATCTGGGGCTGCTCCACCTGAACAGGGAACTAACACTTCTCCCTTGAAGCAGGATCAGGAGGGAATTGCACAGAGGCCAAGGTGTAACTGGCATGGGTTTAGCTGTGTAGGGCCAATGAGGCATTCCAGCCAGGACACTGTCAGGAGGCGAGCTGTGGACACCCCGCACCTCCAAGATGTGGCTGCCATCAGACAGAGCTCCCTGCAGCACCTCAGCTCCGCGGTGTGGGTGTTTGGAGCCACGCCCAATCAGTCTGGAAGAGAGGCTGTGCTCGCTGCTCCAGGGCAGCAGGGGTGGAAGTTGTGCGGAAGGTTTCATTTTGTCAGCAGTATGTGCTTGCTGTGATCCCTTCCAGTGAATTCCCACTTGGATTAGCTGCCTGTCATCTGCCTCAGGGCGAGTCCCTGTAAGTGCTGTCTTGCTTCAGTAAATAGTCTAAGGGTATGGGGAGCCTCAGGCTTATGCTACAGGTGGTAATGTTTTTGTTGCTGTTTTTATCACAGAAGGACAAGCGTTCGTGGGTTTTTATGATCATATCCTAAACCCGGACTTTGTTTCATTGCCTGGTAATATCTGTGACACCGTTTGCCACTCGGTATCTTGCCAAATGGCTGGCCAAGATGCAAAGTACACTTAAAGTGCTTAAAATACCAATAAAACCATCTGGAATCATTTCATGGAGCAAATTATTGTGGGTCCTTCTGGGTCCTAATGGAATGATCCTGAGCAGGTGACATATGCTGCATGTGCTGGTGTGGGAATATACAGTGTTCCATGTAGCTTTCCAGTGAGAGAGGGGAGAAATTATACCTTTGGGAGAGGTGATAGCAAAAGTCATGCCTCCAGTGGGTGACATCTTCACAGAGAAGCTGTGCTGGCAGCAGGGTCACCCTGGCTGGTGGCTGCAGACATCAGCTCTTGAGCTGGATGATGGGTGTGCTCGGCTTGCGTCGGAAAGGGCCTTTTGCCATGAAAGGGGACGGGAAGGCAGGCACCACCTGAGTCATCCTTATTACCAGGCTGTTTAATCCTGCTTCCCAAACCTGCCCTTTTGTGTCACAGGACAGTGATCTAGAGCTGTTGAAATTATTAACCCACCCTGATGACGGGATCCCCTTAGGCACGTGGGGTCTGTTGTTGTCCCCTGCGGAAATCTGGCTGTGAGAGCCCCAAGCCATTGCTAGACAGGTGTGTGACAGCACCCCAGGTTTTATACAGACAAAATATTCTCCCTAGGAAGCACAGGTGAAAAAATTTGGAAAATGGCCTTTAATCTGATGAGAGAGGTGCCACCTCCTGATGGGTTTCATCATTATGACTCAGAAGTAACGCTCACTGCCTTTGTAACCTCACCTCTGGTGTTTTTTCTGCATCTCCCATGCTGGTTTATCACTATGATTTCTGCAGCTGATGAAGTATTAAACATTTCAGGCTGTTGAGTATGAGTGTGCAGGTAGGGAGAGAGACATCAACATGCAAACTAGCACTGGCTGAGCGTAATTTCACCTGATGCAGATGCACTCATTCAATATTTTAGTTCAAATGGGACCAACAGGAACCATTTTAAGCTAAGTCAGAATTAAGTTACATATTAACAGAAGTAAAATTATCTATGTAACATGATAACAGTGGGTGAACAAATGGTTTCAGGGTGGCCAGTGCCTCTTGTGAAGAGCATGTTGGGAGAGGGATTTTTTCCTGCTCAGATTAAGATCCCATCCCTTTCCCTCACTCTATAAAATAGCAGTCTCTTTTTGTATAAAATAGGGGTATTCTTGGGTGATGTTTGGATATTCCTGGATAAAAGACCCATTATGGGCCAGATACTCACATTGTGGAGAGCAACTTTTCCAGCAACTCCTTCAGTTACCTCTTTGGGCTCAAAAAGTTTTTTTTTTTCCCTTCACGTTCCTCCACTTGCCATCTTTGTTCTGCATGGCTCTCTGGTGCTGCCAGCAGCCTGCCAGAGGAGTTTGAATTCAAGGGTTGTTAGAGGAGCAGGCGCTGTATCCGCATCCATGTGCAAATCTGAAAAATGGGTAAATATGGAGCCACCCTTTGAGAGGAAACAGCTACCAGATAAAAAACCAGGAGTCTTGGCGTACAGAGCAGAAGGGGAGAGGCAGGTGTTTGGCATCAAAAGGGCAGGAAGGAGGATGGCAAGTGGCAGGGTGGGAAAGCAGTAACCGATTTCATTTCACCTGCAAAATCTGTCACCACTAGAAACGGGAAAATTAAATCCTGCAGTTTTCAGCCAGGAACACTTCCACACCACCAGGTCTGGCCACTTTAATTCCTAGGCACAAACCAGCTGGCTCAGTCATAGCACCGTGCTTGTTTCATGCCAGCCGAAAGCAGGGCATTAGAAGTACAAATTCTTGCCTAAAACTTGAACTCCTTCCCCTGTGTGACACAAAGCATTGTGCGGCTTGAATGGTTTTCTTTAGTTTTTCATAACGATACGAGAAGTGGAAAGGGTTTATTTATCTTCTCTCTGCCTGTCATCTTCCTTTGTGAGATGCAACAGTTCAGCTTCATGTAGCTTTAAAATTAATTTAATATAGCTCATTTGCTGGTTAGATGTCCTATGTGAAACTAACCTAGCAGGTGACAGCAGACGCTGTTAAAGCCACCACAGCAGTAACGTGGTTTTGCTGTTGCCCGTGACACTCGGCAGGATGAGCGGTCAGTCGGAAGCATCCGCAGTGGCCTCTGATTTATGGGAAGGTGCGACTGGACTTTTACAGGGACAGGGGAAGAACGGCAGGGCTTTGGAGGGAGCCCGGTTCTCTGAGGTCTGCGCCTGGCCGAGAGCTCAGGCGGAGTTTGCGCTGGCGGTGCGGAGATGGAGATGCGGTGGCCGGGCTGTGGCGAGATGCCGGAGCTTGCAGGGGCTCCGGGCGGCAGTCGCCGTGCCGGGGGGACTCCCCCGGTGCGGGGCGGTGCTGGGGGCGGGCTGCCCGCCGCGGCACCTGCCGAGGGCGGCCTGAGGCGCCGCCGGGCTCCGGCGCCCTCGCCCGGCGCGACTGCGAGCGCGGAGCCGTCCGCGCCCTGGGGCACGGTGAGCGCAGCGCGGCCGCGGCAGGAGGAGCGCGCCGCGGAGGGCCGGGAGCGGGGAATGCGCGGGCAGCGGCAATGCGCGAGGAACGGGGATGTGCGGGAGTCAGGGATGCGCGGGATGCGCGGTGCTGAGAGCGGCGGGGTGGACGAGATCCGGCGTGAAGGGACTGCCTGGGGTGCGGGACAGGCGCGCTCTTTCTCCAAAGGCCGGGCAGGGCGGGCTAACAAAAGGCGGCGGCCCCGCAGCCCGGCCGGCACCGGCGGTGTCTCCCGGAGAAGGGTGCCCGCCCCCTCCCCTGCCAACTGCTGTTTTCTTGTTCGGTGTTTTCGGGACCTCTGGATGCTGGGAAGAAGCAGTAGGGGAGGGAACCGGTGTAGGATGAAGCGCCGTGCCGCGCTTCCCCCTGTCCGAATGTGAAACTCATTACTCGGAGCGCGGGGGGGGGGGGGGGGGGGGGGGGGGGGGGGGGTGTTCTCCTGATGGGAGTTAAACGCCGTCGTTGTGCTTTGGTTGCACGGACACGTCTGGGACTGCATCATCCGCTGTCTGGCTGCAGTTGGGCAAGAGCTGCGGGGCTTGAGGGTCCCTTCACTGCTCTTTCTCTGGAGGCAATTGCCGGGCATAAGAGCAGCGGGAGGTTTCGTGTTCCTGCAGGGAGTTCTGCTGGCAGGCACCTTGCAACGACATACTGGGACAGAAGCTGCTAAGTTTTATCACCTGGTTAGAATGACCCACAGACTCTTTAAAATGGCTAAGAGGAGAATTATATTCAAATGTAACGCTATTAGCATTTTTCTTCATAAATATGGTATGAATGGGGCTCAGACCTCATCTGCCCTCACTCCAACTTTCTTCCCTACTTCTTCTGCCCACGAGGTCCAAAGGTCTTCTTTTGTCCTTCCCTGCTGTAATGCCTTTTAAACCCTGATCTCTGTATGTTCTTTTGCCTAAAAACCTCAGCCTTAAATTTGGTTGACATTAGGTGCCAGCAACAGCACCCATTGAAACGCATTCTTTCTCATCCCAGCCTGAGCCCTCTTTAGCCCAGTCAGCAGAGGGGTGAAGCTCAGCAGCTCACTGTTTGCTCAGCCATGGGGGCCTGACTCTGGTCCTGCAAGGTGCTTGTCCAGATTTTCCTTGATACCAGCAGAAACAACAGTAGGGAAAAATCAATGCCCTAAAACTCCTTTGACTGAGAGAGGTGAAGTCCAGGCCAGCCTACAGCTGGGGGAGGGAGGGGTGCTCTGCACATCCATAATATGGGGATTTAGAGGATTGAGAGCTTGTTGGCCCACATTACATGGTGCTTGGCACCTTCTTTAATCAAAGAGGGAAGTTCAGTTCGACTGAAATCAGGATTACTGTAAATTTTAAGGGAAAGTTCACGTAATAATCACAGAGGCTTATCTTCCAGAGGTCAGCAGGCCAGAAGTTTAACTGTAAAACGTTGCTCAAAAGGCAGTAACGACATACAAGGCCAGCTGCAGCCAACTTGGCATTGCTCTGCAGAGAGAGCTGCTGCCGTGGCATGTGGGAGCCCTGCCTCTGAGAGATGGGCAAGCTGTGGTCCTGCAGCAGCCAGGCACCTCCACAAATGCCCCTGTGTTCAGTAGGCTTGAACAGATTTTTTATAAGAATCAAAGCAGAGTGATGTAGAGCCTTTCTCTCTCTCTAGAGTATCCTAGCTCTTGGCAGCAATGGGAGAAAAGCTGAGTTCTAGGAGGAGGATGCAGCTGGCATCGGTGAGCAGACGGACTTGGGAAGGCTGCTGAGGGAGGAGCAGTAATGGGGAAAACATCCTTCCTGCCTTTGTTCAGTTAGGGTGGACCCTGCTTTAATGGTCAGCCCTCTCTGAGTGAGCAACCATCCTTTACTTGGTGTTTGCAGAGCAGCTGGCACGGTGGGGCCTGGTCCATCGCATCCCTGGGCTTCTTCACCCCAGCAGCAGTGTAAGTAAATAACTCAGGGGGATATGGCATCAAACAGGGTGTTTTATAGTGCCCTGTGTGATTCCTGCTTGGCTAATATTTGTTCAGGCCCAGAGTGACTTTGGTAGTGCTGGCAAGCTGTTGGACTTTAATGGGTGTGGGAGTAGAGAATGGCTCACAGTCAGCTGGGTCAGGCTGTAGCCACACTACACAGTACCTCATGATGCACACTACTTAGGTGCTCGAGTCAGTGGAAAAGAAAGCCTGTGTGTTTGAAAGTATGATTTAGGAGGTTGTTCCCCAGTTTAACTGGAATGAAAAGCTTGACTACTCTTGATGTGCTGCATTGCTGCATGCTTGCCTCTGTTCAGATGAGAGCCACTTCCCTAATCCTTTACATGCAAGTTGCACCGGGGCAATGTGCAATTAGTGGCAATGTCCTTGGGTTTAAAGAAGCATGAGGAATTTCAGTCATCAATTGTTCTCGAGGGAAGGGGATTGGGTGGGGTTTTGATGTAGCAGTAACTGCTGTATTGGCTCAGTTCTAGGGCTTGGGATCAGAAGGGTAAATTTATGCCTTTGAAAGAGGAATTTGATGGAAATGAAACTAGCCCACTTCACCCTGATTAGATTTCATCATGTTGTGCCTTCAAAATGCCTTCAGCAGCCTTGCAACAAAGACAGAGATTTGAGAAACATCCATAAGTTAAAAGGACAGGGTTCCTATGGATTATTAGCCTGTTATTTAAAAAAAAACAACCACCTCATCTTTGCTATTCTTTCAGCAACTCAAAACCATGTTGAGGAAAAGTATTCAGGGAGACAATAAAAATAGCCAGGCCAAGTGCTCTCCAGCAGTGACCTGATCCCATCTCGTGTGCTACGGAGGGCACAGATTCCTTTGCAGTTACAAATGGGCTCCGGGCTGGAGACAGACTCCATTTCAGCCTAATTTAAGCAAAGTACGTGATGATTACTGGTGGCCAGTACAGTTATGGTGGGGACAGGGTCCCTGTGCACGATGGCTGCATCCTCTTCATGCTATGGCAGCTTAAATTTCCCAGGGTAGGTGGGAGCAAATATGTGCTATAGTAAGGCATAGCTGGAAAAACTCAGCTACAGCCTTGATGGAAATATCAAGCCTGGAGTGTGTTTGTCCAATGCTGTGTTTTCCAATCCAGGCTAGGGAGAATTAAATGGCATATACCACCCCCCAGGGGCAGGAATGATCTGCAGGGAGGAGAAGCTGGGATATTTGAAGTGACTCTTGCAGCCAAGGAGTTTGCCTTGTGAAATCATGGTTTGATTTGTTTGTCTTCTGTGCAAACATTGTTTGCATGGGAGCCCACTCATTCCATGCTGTCTAGAGTGCTTAATTCCCTGCAAGCCATACCTTGGGATGGATCTGCTCTCTGTTGGGGCAGGAGTGGTCAAGCCAGGCCAGAGAGAGGTGTGTGTTGAGAGGTGGATTGAAAGGGAAAGGGTTTGTGGGGCCCAGTGGCTCTGTTGTGAAGATGCCAAACCTCCAGGCTAGAAACTGCGTGCTATCACTGTTGAAGCAAAAAAGGAGCTGAGTTTCTAATTGGCTGCTGAGTTTACTGCCTTGTTTCTTGCAAAGGTTTGCAGGGGTGATACTGATTAACATCATGTCCTTTCCCCAAGTCTGTCTATTCCCTTTCTCTTCCATCTCACCAGGCTCAGCCTGACACTGTTTATTAAGCCACTTGTCCCTGATTTGTGAGGAATAAATATTGACACTGATGGCTGCTTAATAGGACATGGGTTTGTTGCTTTCTCTCCAAAGGAGTTTGGCACTTGTGGCTCAATCTGTGTTTGGGACTGGCTCCACCAGGTTCCATTTTGGGAGGGGTGTTGGTAATGACGATGCAGAGATCTCCAGGCTGTTATTCTGAATCACTGCGTGTCCCTAGCAAAGGTGTGGCTTCCTTTGAGAGGGTGCTGCTGTTCCCACTGGGGTAGAAGAGTTTTTGATGTCTTGTTAACCTATAACTGCTGTGAATGCCTCAGGTCAGTCTGCCACTTGGCAGTGCTGTGGGTGCTCCTCTCCTCCTTGCTTCCCTAATGTGCTTGGGGGTGGCCGCTCCAAGGAAATGCAACTCAAGCTATTTAAGAGTGTTTTGGGTGGATTTTTAAGATGTGTCTGAAGTGAGGAAAGTCCCACTAAAAGCTGATAGGCATTTAGGCTAAGTGGGGTTTTCTGGGTTTTCCAAGAGCTATGATAGATTTTGCATCTATGGAGCAGCACCTTCATGTTGTTGGAAACCCAGGAGCATTGCTAAGCTCTAGTGGAATTTCTCTCCAGTCTTCCTGGGAGTGCTTCCCCTCAGTGGTATTGGAGGGCAGCATCACTGGGGACGCCCCAGCCTCATGCAGCTGAGGTGCCCACAGCCTCTGCAGCTGTTAATCCAGCCCTGCCGCACTTGCAGAGAACATCCCAAGACCCAGCCTCAGATCTTTCTTTGAGCCCAGGGAATGATTTGGGTCTAGACTCAGGATCATCACACCAAAACGCAGTAGACAGGGTGATGGGGAAGTTCCTGCTGGCAGGGCACATGGAAGAGGTCTCAAACCCAGGGCTGTGTATGGGAAAGATGCTCGTGGTATCTCCTCAGCAGAAGGATGGCAGATGACTCCTAATGCTGCTAAAACGGCTCCCTGCTGGAGGAGTGGAATCAGGAAGGCCAGTTGCCCCTTTGGGGGGGTGGTGTGTGAGAACAATGGGGATGCACTGAGGCATAGGGCCAGACGAGAGGGGCCGAGGATTCCTCTCTCATCTCATGTTCCTTGTCTTGGTTGCAGCCCTCATTCTTTCCCAAGCTCATCTCTGCTGGGCTGCCAGATGCTAAAAATATTTTGAGTGATTAACAGATATTTACTAGCAGAGCAGCCAGCATTTCTCTCACTTGCCTTGGGCTCTCTCACTGAACTGGCCAAGTCCTCATCTCCTCACTCAATCTATCATCACTTTTTACTTGGGCAAATCTCTTGCTGGAATCCCCAGGAAGTAAATGGAATGCTGTGTTGAGTAAAGTGTTCAGGAATTTGTCCAGGAAGAGTTGGCGTGCGGGATGGAGAAGCAGCTCATAAAGAATAGCTCATATTCTGGGGATTAGGCATTGCTACACTTTTAAAGGTGATTTAGACCTACACACTCCACCTATCAAGTAACTGCAATTAAAATCTGGAATACCAGGAAGCACTGCAAATAATCAGGTTAGAGAGAGCTGCGAGACAGCTCAGCTGCTGCAGGCCTGAGTTCTTCGTGCTGCGTGTCCACTGTGCCACTGACAAATGTATGAGGCGTTCTTCTGCCTCCTCTGAAGAGATGCTCAGATTGTCACTCCATTAGCACGAATCACTGAGACTAGTTTTCAAAAAGCAGCTGAGCCACTGTTGAAGCACTTGGGTAACATCCGTATTTCCACAGGAGAGCTGCTGGGCTAAAATTTCAGGGTGTGTTGCTTAAAGTGCAAGGTGTTGCCAGCACAGGCAAGGAAGAGAGATCCAGCTGTGCTGGTGGAAGAGATTAACACCCCACTTGCTCATAGTGCCAGAGACCTCATCCACCTGCCACTGGAACAGTTCCTGTAAACACTCCCTTAATCTCTAACTTTAAACCATTTAAATTGTTGGTCTGAACTGACCTAGTTTGGTTTGTATGGAACATATTAGGAGCTGCACCAGCAGATGCAGCCTGATCCCAGCTCCAAGCTGCTGGTGGAAAAGTTTCCCAGTGAAGGCTAGGCTTGCCTTTCAAGTCTCAGGTCTGCACCCTGTGGCCGGGTCCGAGGTGCGACATGCCTTGCCTGACATTCAGAACCCCCTAGGATGGCCCTTTTGTAGCTGGAAAACATTGCTGTTCTGAAGAGTGAGTGTAAAAAGAGTAATTGTGGGTAAATACCTTCTGCTGATTGCATCTCTTGCTGTGAACATAACTATTCTTTCAGCATGGAGGGCTTCTGGGCTTTTCTTATGGAATAATTTTAATTCCCAAATCCTAAAATGGAAACTAATCCTTACATTATATGAGTATGACTTTTCCTTCCTCCTTGTGGCTGCTTTTCTTTGTAGGAGCTGCAGTTACATTTTTTGTCTCACTTACACTTGTCCTTTAGGGCCAGCTTGTGCTTTGGTGTGTGTATTGTAAGAGAAGTTAAATGTTATCATTTATCAGAAGGACTTTAGATCCACACAGCTCAATGTGGGGATACCCCAGAAGCTGTCAGCATGCTGATTTGTTTGTGTGTGGTGGCTGTGGCCCTTACAGGGACTATGTTACAAACCCTCCTGCTTGCCTGAGAGCTGCTGTGCATCATCTTCATCTCAGGCACCTCTGCCTGACAGATCTGATGCACAACAGAGAGAGCTGATCCCAATGTTTTATGGCCAGCTCTGAAGGATTGTTCCTCACAGCCTCCTGGACCTGAACAGCTTGTGAGGAGAAGGAATGCTCTAATTCCCCGAGCTGATCCTGCAGTGTCCCCAAAGGCATCTCTGAAAAACCTTAGGAGATGCTTGGTAGTGGTCAGGAGCAAGTCTATAGGATAGTCCTGTTAATTGTGGGGTAGAAGAGAATGAAACTGTGATTTCTCTGTGGTTTTACCCCTGTCTTGACACAAGAAGTAGGTAGATCTGATTTTGAGAGGGATAAAGCTCTCTGAGCACAAGGTGCAGGAAAGCATTTCACATGCAGGTAGAGGTGGGGTGCAGGATGGATTGCACACCACTTTTTTGACAGACCATGAGAGCTGTCACCTCTCAGTTGTCTCCTCCTGAGAAGGTAAGATCTCCCCTGAGCAAGTCAGTACTGCTTTAGAGTCCTTTGCTTCCATTGAACTTCATCCTGAATTAGAACTTCAGAGAATTAAGCCACAGCCCTAGGAAGATATGGGCCAGAGCTGCATGGAGAACTCTTTGGGAACAGGCTCTCTGGATGGTATTGGGGCACAAACAGCAAGCTGTGATAGAGTATAACCATAAACCACTATCACAAGAAGCCAGGAATTCACTAGGAATAAAAGCCAAATCCTGAGCCCTACAGGTTCTTCCTTCCAGCCAGGATCCAGGTCATTTTGGCAGGGCCGTGCAGGGAACTCTGTGCTCCAGTGCCGTCTGGGCAGCACAAGAAAGGACTGTGAGCTGCGGGGATGCGTGCCCAGCTGCCTCTGAGGGCCAACTGCTCATGAAAAACAGGAAAGGCCCCCAGTTCAGCTGAAAGCATGGATTTAGGGTGCTTTTAAAATGGTGGCAGTCTCTGGGTCAAGGTCTGTGTGCAGTGGAATGCTTATTGTCAAAGCTAAAGACCAAAGGGAACCCTGCATATTGTGGGCCCAAATGCAGCTGGCATGAACCAAAAATGTGCATGTGAGTGCCTTTCTAAGTACCCAGTAATCCTCCAGGGCAAAATGGGGATTAGGGCTCTCTCCCAGACAAAGAGGGAGTTCATTTTCTCAAAGATCCCTTGGCCAATGAAGTGAGGAACCCAAATGAATGCCAGGGCTCTTTTCAGCTCTCTGCTTGCAAACAGGTACAGCGCTGGAGCAGCTGGTTTGTGCGGGGCTGTGCAACCACAGCACGGCCAGATTGTGGGATTGAGGTCAGGTCAACTAAAACCCATCCAGTCCCAGTGGAAAGAGGAAGCCAGAATAACACTGGACAAGTAGGACTAGACAGTGCTGCACAGGGAAAATGTGGTCTCCATTCTCCAGATTTTTCTTTTGGTGGACCTGAAGGTCAGTGCTCAATTGAGGTTGTTGAGGTTGGAGTCGCCTGAGTGAAGAGCCCTCTGAGAAGGAAAGCTGTGAGTCTGGATTAATTCCAGGTGGCTTCTCAGCCTCTCTTGCTTTGCCCTGAAATTCTGCGTGCTCAGAATCTCCACATAGGAGGCATTAGACTGGAAGTGATGGGTGCCTGAATGGGGGATATATCAGTTTAAAATTTGCCATCCTGTGATTTCTTTTATGTGCCTTCAAGCAATGGCCTGTGCAGGTGGAAAAGCACAAGCCCCTCTGCACTGTTCCTGGGAAAATTCTTCTTTTCCCTTTTGAGGATTGGCTTATGGCACAAAGATCAGCTCTAGTAATCCTGTTTTACCAGATATCAGGGTGGATGTGCCTGTGATGTGTACAGAAAATATGCATTAAGTAGTCATGTTTCTCAGAAGCAACAGTCAGTAGCAATGTGAATGGGTTTGGGTTTCGTGGTGTTTTTATTCCCTGAGCTTTACTGACGCATCTGAATCCTAGACATGGATATTATTGTTTCTGCTTGAGAACTTGGATCTTGCTGCAGATCTCGGGGAAGAATGCCTAATTCAGTCCCATGATTCATGTGCTCAATGGGCCTTTTTGAGATTTCAAACTCATTCTTGCTCTGCTTAGGATGAAAATGTGCTTCCAGGAGTTACACCAGGTGGAGCCTGTTGCGTTTTGGATTCATAAACCAGCCTTGAATTCTTCATGTACCTTACTAAGACTGTAGAGTTAAACCTGGCTGTTTCCTATCTCAGGTGAATGTCCTAAGTCACAAGCTAGAGGTTTTACCCAAGGAATTAGACTTTTTCTGGCAAAAGTTTTACAGGTCATTACTGTGAGAGCTTTGGGTGCAATTTATAATTTTTTTCTCATGAAAAGCTGTTTTGTCCACATGTTTCCACCTGGTCTTGGCACTTGGTGTGGTTTGGGGGTCCCGTGAGCACAGAGTAACAAATCTGTGCAGGCCTTGCTGCTACCAGGAGAGCACTTGGGCTTTTGTGCTCTGACACACAGGGCACTTCTAGTGCAGCTAAAGGAGATTCCGGGAGCGTGACAGAGATGTGGATTACAGGCTATTTCTGGACCAGCCGCAGGAGGTAACAAAATAAGAAATACATAGGCAACCAGTCTCTTCACTTCAGGTAGAGCAGGAGGATCTGCCAAGCAGCATGGCCACAGCCAAGGTTGGTGCCTGGGATGAGTGTGGTCTCTTCCTCTCTCTGCATCTCTCTTCCTGACAGCATGGCAGAGACAGGAGGGCTTGCTCTTTGCCAGGTGGTGGGGGACTGCCACGGAGGTGCTGTTTGCATTCCCAAGGAGATGTAATTCTGGCTCATCAGCTGCTGAGAGCTTGCCTGTGGGATGAGGATAGCCAGAGGTGAAGCTTCCCGGCTCTCCTTATGTCACTGGGCTGAGCTGGGATTCTCAGGCTGCCCTGTGACGTTGTGTAACGTGGGGTGCTATGAGGATAAAGCACCAGCGTTAGCTCCTCTGGCACCTTCCTGCCTGTCGGAGCCCAGCTCAGCTTTGTTGCTGCTTCTCCATATTTTTGTGTCTGTGACATGCTGTTGGGTGCTTCTGTAGTGGAGGGGGGTTTCCTCTTAGGTTGTGGTTTAAGACAAAGGGGAAAATATCACAAAATGCCTACAAATAGCTGTAGAAGTTGGAAGAAGAGTTCCTTGCTTTAATCTTGGTTTCAGAAGCATCATTGTGTGAGCACCTATGTTTCTAGGATAGCTTTTAACTGTCAGTGGTTACAAATACTCCTGTTGATCCCAAATGATTTGGAAATGAAAATTCAATCTCTATCCTCTCTTGTAGAACAACACTGGATTTAGAGGTAGCAAGATATTAAAAATTACTAAACCTGTTAACATTTGGGGTTTGGATCCCCTGGGACTTAGGTCATCTGTTACTGTGGCAGCAAATCAGGTGCTGGTTTAAACTCAGTAACTGTGGCTTCAAGAGGTGGGGCCATTAAAAACCACCTGTTCTGAAAAATTAAAAAAAAAAAAAAAAGTTAATAATTTCTAGACATAGTTCCAGATGTTGTTTATGGCTCATCTCAGGCATATCCTAGACTCATCCCTGGAACTACAGGCAGCTAAGCCAAGAGTACAGGATGGTAGTGCAGCAAGAAGAACTGTAATGCTGTTGTCCTGGAAAAGAAATGCTATGAGCAGACAAAACTTCCGAAGTTGGGTTTGTTCCACTACCCTGTGCAAAATCTGTCTCCTCTTTGGGAATTACAGTCAGGCAGCTAAGCTTGCACTGCATCATTTCTTCAGTGAGAGCAGTGATTTATGCTGCTGCCATTACTCAGGGAACGATTGTTATGAAACTTGGAGTTCAATTAATTAGATAATATGATCTCTGCAGACTCAGATAATTGCTGGGAGAGCTGCTGGGCAGAGGCACCCACCCACACTTTCTGTCCAGGCTGGCTTTAGAAAACCAATCTCTGTTGGAACGTGAAGGTTGTAAATAAGGATAAGGAAGGCTGAAGAAAGTGAGGAGGAAGAGCCAGGAGCCCAAAGGTTAAGATAAGTGCTGTGAAACGTTCCAAGCATGCAGGTAACGGGAGGTCAGCATGGGAGGCAGATAAGGTGGCCAGAGAAGCTCAGAGTCAGCCGTGCTCAGAGGCAAAAGATATCCCTAGAACAGCAACCAGGGTCTGCAAGGACTATGGCAGCTCAGGAAGGCCGTGAGACATCAGATGGCAGCACCTGGCAAACCAGTCCTATGGGGAGTTGATTAATATAAAATAAGGCCACCCATGCATTCTTGAAGAGCTGAGGAAGGTGGTGAAAAGTAGAGAGACATTCACAGTGCCTGCTGTGGAAAGGCTGTGCTGGCTCTGTGGGGAGAGATGGATGTGGGGTCAGGAGGTGCTGCCTTTCTTCTGGAGAGGGCAATGAAACTCCTGAGGGAGGTTTTCCTTGAAAAAAGCCCTTAATCTCTAGCACCATATTCTTTCACTTTCAAGCAAGCTGCAAGGAAAAAATCCAACAGGCCATATTTTTAGATGAGGGAAAAGCTGAGCAGAGTGTACCCATGGACAAGTGTGGTATTAAATACCAAAGGCACTATGGAAACAAGCAAGCATAAATAACAATTCATTTTTAAACACAAACTTTGCAGAAAAGAAAAGATTTCAGCGGCAGCTGCCAGGCTCAGGTGGGAGGTAGAGGAGTTTTAAATAGACTGTGTGTGCTGGGTTTCCTGTCTCCCACTTGAGAGCTTTAGAAACAACATGATAACAAAAGGAACAACTGCAGGCCCCTCCTTTCCAGGGATACCTTTTAGCTATGGAATTGTGAGGCCCTTTGCAGCATCCCAAAATAAAATGCAGCCCCAGGCTTTAAGAACATCCCATCAGGCTGGGTGCTGTCACAGGGAGCTGGAGAGCTGTCCCAGGGCAGCTGGAGCTTTCAGAGAAGGTCCACTCTAAGGAGAAGGTGTGAGGACAGCCAAGAGGAAAGGTAGGCCCTCAACACCTTTGGACAAGAGTGGCTGTCTCCATGTTATGGTAGAAGAAGTATCTTTATAGGGATTAACACCCTTCTGGTTGTTAGACTGAGCTGCCTTAGTTAGAAAATGCTGTAGAAAATGTTCTGGGATGAGCAGCAGGTGAGGCAGAAGGCTGCAAGGGGAGGACAGGTGCTTGCCGTGGGGTCCTGTCTGGGGAGGCATCCAGCCCTGCAGCCCTGGCTGGCCTCAGCTCTTCTCCCTGCCCTGCCAGCCGTGCTCTCATAGGGGACACTCTGGTGTGGGGATCCTCCGTCTGGCTGTGCCCTGGCCCTGAGGTGGGTGTGCTTACCAGGTGGAAGGATCCTCATCTATTTTGTTCCCCACTGGGCCTGATTAATGTTGTTGTTCTAGAGTGGCTGATTAGTTTTCAGTGTCTGACTGAGCCTGCCATGCACCACAGAGCTCTGCAATTACGGTTTTTTAAGAGGCTCAGGAAAACAACTCCTTTGCATTTCCTTGTTCCCCCCAACAGCACCTCCGGAGCCCACCCCACAGACACACTAATTAACGTGTCTTTGTTTCTGTGAGGTAAAGCCCGAAGTTATGCATGCTGACAAGCACGGGTTGCTCTTGTGAGGGGGGAACACCCAAGCTGCTTATCCTACTCCCTCTCTCTGCTTGGGGCTGCCCGTGGAGGGCCAGGCTGTGCGTGTCCATATGGGAACACCTGGAAGGGACTTGCACTCAGAAGGCTCTGCTCACTAGATCACTAGGCTGTGGTACACACAGAGCTGAAGGCGCTTACTACTCCTTTATATCAGTTCCTCAGGCTGTTGATGACTCTTTTCTTGGCACAGTGGCAGTTTCCCAGCCAGCCCTACATATTGTCACTGGCTCCCTCAGAGACAGCTGGCCAGATGGAAGGAGTACAGCTGTGGTGTGGCCTGGCAAAGCCAAACTGCTCTTAAAGAAACAAGCAGGGAAGCACAGGGTCTGTCCTCCAAACACTGAAGCTGCGAAGATATTTTGCTCCGAAAACTGTATTCCTGTTTCTATAGATAAATTTGTATGCAATCTTATAAATCATCATCTGTCACAGGCCTTCTCTCCTTAACGTGTCTTGCAAGTGAAATCCTCTCTGGAAATAGGTTATTTTTCATGGTAAGCCTGGTGAGCAAAGAGAATTGGAGCATTTGAGGATATTGCCTCTTCCAGGGCTGCAGTAAAGGAGACTGTGCTCCTGGTGTACAGTGAGACTGGAATGGGAACAGGGAAGAGAAACTTTCAAATTTGATTAGAGACTTGACATCATCTCAGAGGAGAGGAGTGGCAGAGCAGAAGCGGGACGGGATTTGGCACATGGAAAGAAAAGGCAGCCAAGGCAGGATTTGGGGTAAAAATTGGATGAAGATAAGCAGGGTGAGCCAACAAAGGCCGTTCCCGACCAGTCGCTTTCCCTAATCTGGGTGAAAGTGCTGCTGCGCTTTCCTGCTGTATCTCATCCGCAATGTGAGGCTTAACATTCCTGCCTGGCACGTGGGGGCGCGGGGAGGGAGCGAGGGGGGAGGACCCAGCCGGACACAAAGACGGCCGGGCCGGTCTCTCACCGGAATGGCATCCAAGCCATCTCAGCCATCCAGAGCCCCGGATGCCGGCATGTGGGTTCAGCACACAACAAGAGGCAATTCCAATTTATCCCGGGCTAGGCCTGCTGCCGGCAGGGAGAGGCGCAGGGGGCCTTTCAGCCCCGCTTTTATTCAGCTGTGGGGTTCCTTGAGCAAGCCGAAATTTCAAATCTCTTCTGCGCTTCAGGTCTAAAAATGGGAGAGAGTGGGAATAGTGGAGCCTTCCAGGGGGAAGGAAGGAGCTGAAGCAATGGTTACACTGTGTTTGTGTGACTTGGAGAGGGGTAAATATGTGTTTGCTGACATTGTGGAAATACCAGTAGAGGGGATAGGACAGGTTTCTCTTTCTCCCTCTCACTGTGTGGACCTTTCTCTTGGCTTTTCTCTTGTGTGTTGAGAGTGTTCCCTGAGCTCTCATAGGTGGTTATATGTGGAAAAAGTGTATCCCACAGTGGAAGCCCTGAACTCCACACTTGGGGATTTAGTGTCCCCAAATGCAGGTGCAGGATAAGGAGTTTTGTGCCGTGGGTGCTGGAGCTAATCTCACTCCTGTGTGCCATGGGATTGGGCAGCTCCTCCAAAACAGTCGTAAGGGACACTCACAGAGCCAAGCACTGCCCAGATTAGAGAAGAACAAGAATACACATGGCTTTCTGTGACATATACTTCACACTAGCCTGATGCCCCTACCTTGCCTGTGCATTGCCCTCTTCCCTAAAATCCTGATGAAGCATTGGCTAAGAGGGCTGAGGTTTTGAGTGGTGGTGTTTACATGTCCTTGCTCTCCTTCGGCAGGGACACCCATGCAGCACAGGGATGCACAGAGCTGTCTCCCAGCCCACTCAGCCAGGACTGTGTGACCGCTGACTTCCAGCCCAGCAAAGCCACGTGGGCAGCAGGAGTCAAGTTACGGCTGAAGACCAGGTGAGAATGTCTTTGTCCCTGAAACATCTGCAAAGACAGGGTGGAAAACAGTTACTGCTTTGGCTGCCAGTGCCAGTGTGCTTGAGGGTCACTCATGCAGAAGGAATACTGAAACGCCTCAGAAGCTTTTGTCAGTGCTGGTAAAGGTCATCAGAAATGCTGAACCAAAATATCTCCCCAGAAGTGGTGTAAGTATTCTCTGATTTCCCAACTTGAGCTTCCTGGGATTCCAAAATCACCTGGCTTCTTCTGAGTCTGGGAGTTCTGGTGGGAGTTTGGCATTCACAACTTCTGAGTATTTGTCTGCATTTTTGAATGATTAAATGTCTTCAGAAATTGGTTTCCTGAGCTGCTCTGGGTTGGCTGGTGTTGTGGCTGAGCTTGACTCCCTTCCTTTGGCCATGCAGTTTAGGATCAAATCCTACAGCATTTACTCAGGCAGAGCTTTTGCTGGCATCAAAAGAGCCTCTTGCATCAGTCAGATGTAATCTGGGTGACCTCATAGATTTTTGAGTCTCAGTCTTCTGAGATTTGTACCATGAAGTCGAAGTGGCTTTTATTGGCAACATTGCATTTGGGCCAGACCTTGACTTATTTGAAGTCAAGAAGCTACACTGGTTTCCTGCAGCTGGTGGAAATGTGGCCCAGTGCCTGTGAGTGAGCAGCTGAAAAGGGAATTCCACATTCTGATCTTATTAGCAAGGATGCAGCTCTGGAGCAACCTCCCTGACCTTAGTGGAGATACTCCAGCTTCTGGCCACTGTAGGCAGTCACGCATGCTGACCCTGCCCCGCCTCAGATAGAGCAGATTTTAGAGGCTGAAATATCTCCTCAAGCTAATTTTATTGAGGAGAAGTTTATCTCTGACTGAGGAGTGGGACTCTGCATTTCCCCAGGTATGTGACCTACAGGGAATTTGGGAGAAGAGCTCCCCTACAACCACTACCTCCATATAACAATGAGTCATTCACCATATGCCCTCTGTAAATCCTTCTTGCCCATCAGTTTAGTAGCAGATCTTCACAGAAGCTCCCAAGTTTAGCATTTCACTTGGAAAAATTTGCCTTTGAGTGCAGAGCCAATGTTTCGCTTTCCTTTTCCAGCAGTGTTGGAGGCTGTGTCTGGAGGCTGTGTCTGCACATCTCGGTTTGGCCGGGGCTGAAGCTTTAGTTACGAACAGGAAGCTGCTTTATAAGAATGTGCCTGTGGGAGGGTGTTTCAGACTCAGCAGCCTTTGCTTTCGCCCAGGCAGCGGGTGCAGTTCCCCAGCGCATTTGACTCACCCCATTACCCTCCTGATGTGTGCAAGTACCTCCACACATCCTCCTGAAGGCCCTGCTGCTTCTCTCCTGGTTATCACTCCTCCAGGAGCACCTGGATGTGGAGCTCAGGAGCGCTGCCTGTCATTTGTAGCCCTATAGCTCAGAGGAGAGCCCAGATACTGCCTGAAGCTTTGACCTGCAGATCCCCTTGGTTACCTGCCGTGCCTCATTGTTTGGATAATCATGGGCTCATGGGGCAGTGTTCCTGCTGCCAGCCACCTAGTTCCTCCTAAGCACTGAAGGAGGAGAGGAAAACACATTCCTTCCATTGTTCCCAAGTCTCTCCTGTTGCAAGTTGCTGTGTGTTAGATATCGGGTAGTGAAAGAATCTAAGCTATGCTTGGGTTTCTGTCTTTAACTAATTTACTAACTGGAGAAGAATGAGAAAAAATTGTTCAAATTTAGACCATGGGGCCAGTTCATCAGTCTGGATAAATCAGTGCAGCTCTGAAGAGCCGCAGGCAGGGAAGCCACTGCAGGCTCTGGCTGCTAGGATTTTCCACCCTTGCTCTGTGGGAGAGATGATGTGAATCCCTGGAGAAGACAGGGTATAATAGTGTCCTTCTCAAAGACTGTAAGTCAGTCAGCTGCTTCTTTTCTATGTCTGTCCTTTCTTCCTCTTATTTTAGAAAGAAAAAGAAAGTTGCAGAGAGCCTTTAACCCAGTGCTTCCCTGCTCCTCATTGTAACCTATGCATGGTCTAGGTACCAGGCTGAAGGATCTCCTGGTATCTCCATGTCCAAGCTGCAGTCCTGTGGGAACAGGACAGATGGACTATCTTGGTGGCAAGCACTTCTCAAAATAGGGATCTGAAATACTCCTCATTTTGCAATTTAAATCAAACTTAGCTTGTTGCTTGATAATGCTATCTTCAAAATAGAAAGCTGTCAAAAGATCCCGGTAGGACAAAGTCCTTGAACCCAGTAATCAAGAAGAGCGAAGTTTGTATACATCACCTATGTTCCTGTTGAAGCCTGTGTCTGGTTAGTGTCAGGGAATGCCAGTGGGACCCCTTCTTTGTGTAGGGAAAAGTCCTCAATCTAAATAGTGCCTGTCAACCCTGCACTGGGGTGAAGTGAAAATGGAGCCGCAGAGCATGGTCTGGCTCCCAGCCCCACACTCTTTGTTTCCTTTGCTGGACACTGGATAAATGCCTCTCTCTTGGATGAGACAGTGTGGGGGTTCTCAGAGATATGTGATAACACAGAGGTGTTACTTGCAGGACCAGTAATCATTAATTACGTTTGACTGTTCCTAAGTTCAACGAAGGAGTACCCGTTGCTCACAGCTGCCATCACCTCTGAGCAATCCCAGCAATTCCATCTGCAGCCTGTGGCTGAGGGAACTTCTGTCAGGAAGAGCCAGTATAAAAAAATCTGTCTCTAGGTCCATGGTTGTCATCTCTGCTTCCACACAGGGATTTTCTTCCCAGTGGTATGGTGGGGAGTTTTTTTCCAAAGAGGTCATGATGGTAATGGTAGGAATTCTTAGCAGAATCTTCTGATTCTCTTCCTCCTGATCCCTGAGAGGCTTCAGGGAGATTGGTCCTTGTCTCCCAGTTCCCAGATGGCACTCAAGGCGCACTCAAGGCGCGGTTGGATGCAACCCAGACATTCCTAGTGATGCTTATCAAAGGGGAAAAACATGGTGTCTGACATGTCAGCTGCAAACACCACACAGGCACAACACCTGCCTCTGCCTCTGGGAAAGGAGCTGGAGAGAGCAGTGAGACTGGACCGGTCTGGGACAGAGCTCTGAACTGGCCTGAATGGTTTTCCTTACTTTTTTTTTTGTTCTTTTAAGCCTGAAACTTCTGAAAACTGTGAGATAGTCCACAGGGATTCGCTGGGTGAGAAGTTGTCTTCTAGGAGCTGCAAAATAAACATACTGTGGAAAAGCAGGTTGTATCCTGGTATGACAATATTGAGACTATTGACACATTTCACCCAAGTATTCTCAAGTGAAGTTTTTTTTCAGTGTGTTTTTTACTTAGGGAAAGTTTTCACCTGGGCATTAAAGGGTGGGGGGTGGGGGGGTGGGCATGATTCTCCCTTTCTCCTACAGATGAGGAGACACTATTGGCCAAGATCCAGGATGTGAAATATCATTTCATAGATTTCAGGTCTTTCTAATGAGTCTTACTTCTGTTTAGTCAAAATTGTGAAGGAACAGAGCTCAGTCCAGATCCTTCCTGCCCTAGAATTTACCAGAAGGGCTCTGTGAGCCTAAAAAAAGAGATTTAGTGAAAGACACACCAAGCTGACGCCATTCTGATCTGACTCCTTTCTAATTGGCCTCGTCAGTTCTGCTTATTTTTAGAACCATGACTGAACCTTAATTAAGAGCGACATTGCTTTGAGTAGATTGTGGCCTCGCTCTGTTGAAATCCTAATAGGCTTCTGAGTGCTTTGCTTTTTCCTTTATCTCCTGCCTAATAGATGGGCAGCTGCACGTTCAGATGTCTGGAAAACATCTCCTTGTCATGCTTCCGCTCCTTTGGATGTGTCCATCTTGGAGACAGGTCTGTCCTGGTGAGAATTCAGGTGGTTGCTCTGCTTTCTGTTGGTGCAGGTGCACACTCACCCTAGAAGGAGGGTAAGGGTGAATTAAGTGCTGGGATCAGGGTATCTCCATGTACAAAGATCCTGCTGCTGCATGTACAAGATATGGCTCAGGACATAGTGCCCCTGCCACCTGGGTTTTGTTAGGTTAGAATTATCACCAGCTTGAAATCTTGACTGCTGTGAGGATGATGTGGTAGGATGGGCAGCTGGCCTCTTGGCTTTCTCTCTTGTGACTCAGTGCCTGGGATCAGATCCAGGAGGCACAAGCTTTGCATTTCCATCCAAATCTTTCATTTCTCCTGCAGGAGGAGGGTCTGTGCTGCAGGGCCCCTATCCCTTCCCATCTCCCCAGATGATGGGCCTAGGCCATGGCTATTCCCTTCCAGCCATGCCTATCCCTTCCAGCTCCAGCAACCTCCCACACAGCCACCTGGCTGAAAGGCTGCTGAGGGAAAGCACATCCACAGGGACCGTGGTTGTGAGTGATGGCAGTGACCCTCTGGCCTTAGTTCTCTTCTCCACCCTGTCCCATCTTCCTTGGACACATTAATGCCAGCTGTTAGTCAGAGCCATCCCCTCAGGTCATGGAGATGTGTCCTGGTGTGTTGCACAATGCTGTCCCTCGGGAGACGCAGTGATAACCACGGAGTCGAAGCGGGAAAAGAGCAAGTTTAATTTTTTCTACAACTTATATAGATTTCTAAAAGGAAGACCAGATTGGAAGACTGAGGTTCAACCTCTTCAACTTCACTGGTCTTAGAAAGTGTCCATCAAGATTCCCTTCACAGAAAGGAATCCGAAAAACATAACAGTTCTGTAAACATTACTTTGTTTACATGAAATTTCTGACTCCAAGGCTGAAGGCTGGAAAACAAGGTGACA
>VZUI01033288.1:0-113279 GCA_013401135.1 Cettia cetti
CATTGTGAGGTGCTCCTCCCAGAGGGAGGAGCCAAGCATTCCCACATGGATATAATCCAGGGTTTGGGACAGCACAGGGCCCTTTCCCCACTGGATTCCCAGAGGACAAGAGCTACCAGACCTTCTCTACAGGATCACTGCTTTGACAAGACCATCTCATCTGGACTGCTACTACCACCCTAACAGGGTGTCAGGTTGTATTCTGACTCTGTCAGTATTTTGTACTATTGAATTTATTTTATTTTACTTCTTTTCTTCTTTCTCATTAAATTGTACTTCTGACTTGAAGTCTGTCACTGGTTTTGCTTTCAAACCAGTACAGCTTGACACCCTGTTTTCCCCAACAGGAAGTTCACACTTCCCTAGTCCTGGGTCCTTATTTTTCCCTAATGCAAAATGAAAGAGAAGGCAGTTTCACTGGGCTATGTCCCTTCACCCCAAGGTGAAGGACAAGAGCAAGGAGCAATGGGAGAAGCTTTCTTGGCTTTCTCAGAAGAACAACAAAAATCACCAAACCTACAAATAGCATAATCTTCTTAGATAAAATCAGCAACTTGTGGTCTGAATCTCTGAAGCACTATGAAAACATTTTGGTACCTGGTTTGGACTCAAAATTTCCAGCTAGAGTTCTGTAAGGCAAATTAGACCTTTCCCCAAACCTTTAATGTTTCTCCTCTTATCAATATTGTAAAATTGAAACAGCTAATAGTAGTGATTTTTTAATAATAAAAAACTTACTATCAGTAAAGCAGGAAATTCTTCACTGCTTAAATTTCACTTTCTTTAATGATAGCTTTTTCATATTAGTTACCCTGCAGCTTATACTACCTAATCTCATCAGAGTTGGTCAGCTCAACAGCTGCAGGGTGAAATATACCAAAAAATAACCAAGAAAGATGAAATTAGCATCTAATCTCTTTTTTTTAGGTGAATTTCAGTTTTATAGCTCTTAAGTAATAACTAGAAATTTGTTAGTAAATTCAAAAATACATTTTCAGCCTTGAAACTCCTTGATGGATCAAAGAAAAATGGAATCCTTATTCCTTCACAAAAGCTCAATATACAAAGAAAAAAAACTCTAATAGAAATTTTGCCTCAGCTGATGTTATTAGATTAATGCAGTATGACAAATCAACGTAATATTCCCATATTTATGGCTTATAAGAGAGATTGGCTGCTTAGCTATGTAAATATAATTTGCTTGCTTAGGATTCCTAGGCTTTCCTTCCCTGAATTAATATTTTATGCACCTCACACAACAGAAAAACAAGGTGAGCATAACCTTTTCTAGACTTTGAAGCATTTAAGACTCAATGAACAGAAGTGATGCATTTACTCCTTGTGTCCCTTGTTTTCTTCTATTTAGTACTTACAGATAATTTCTGTGGCCCGTTATGCCTAAGAGGACTTTAGCAAAGGTGAATTCTGTAGTTCTTACCTGGAAGGATTATATGAGCAGTACTTTAACTATAAAAAAGACCCCACATACAGACAAGCACACATCAAGTAAAGATCTGACAGCAGTGCATGGATATTGCCACAAAGGTACAAACTTCCTTTTGTTTGGTATAGGCCTAGTCTTTGCTTTTTGATTTTCCTCCTATAAAACCCAGCCAAAGAGACAGAACAACCAAAATCAAACCAGCTTTAAGCTTTTCCACAGAAGGTTCTCAAGCTTTAAGTTTTTTTATTCTTGTATTTAAACCACTAGAGAACTCATCATAAGCCAGTATATGCTGTAAACAGCTATAGCAAAATATTTTCACTATTCAGTAAAGTAACGTGTTAAATTTAAATTCATCAATAAAAAGGCTATAATTTTTCCTTTTCAAAGGAACCCAGAGGTCTCTTTAAAAAAACCCATAAATTAAAAAAATGGGGTATTTGATTCAAAGTTTGTTAATATAAAAGATGTCAAATGACATTACACATAAACAAATATATTTATAACCTTGAATCTAAACCACATGACTTATTAAAAGTTGTCAGTTGTTAATTGGCTCTTACTGAACTGTTTTAATATTATGATTTATTTTTAGTGAGGGGGAAAAAAAAATCAAAGTAAATCTTTTTATTACCATTGTAGTTTTAGGGTACAGTAACTAAACCAATGTTTGCTATTTTGCTTTTTAGCCCAAATCTAAATATTTTCCACAGAAAAAAAGACATGACCACTGCCTTAAAAATTTCCCCTGATGTTAAAAGCATATTTCATACAAGATTTAAGCTGGGCAAATGACCTTACACCATTCCAAATATGGAATTGTTTGCAGGGTACTTCATATGTTAACTTTGTTTGGACAACTGTGATATTAAAAACTATTTTTAAGAACTTACCTCAAGACTTTTCATAAGATACTGTTGACACTGTGCTTATTGTTCTGAAAATGTTTTCTTTCTTCACTGAGGAAAACTGGCACTTCAGCAAAGAGCATTTCTTTGCAACAGACCACAAAAACATGCTCCAAGAAAACACATCATGCAAACGCTGCACAGCCTAATCTATGTTTTATAACTACAAGAAGAAGTAGAATAGATATGCTAAACACTCTTGAATGTTGGCTTTCCCCATCAAAATACCTGCATTGTTCTTCTTAAGGGAAGCAATGCAGACACTAATACAATTGTGCCAACAGAACTCATGGCAATCAACTTGCACTTTGAAGGCATGGGATACTTATCAGTTAGAGACCCAATTACACACGAGACACCACATTCAGCTATAAAAGATTTCATGCATATTTACAGGGTTTTTTAGGCAATAAATGACTCATCTGATTTAACTAGCTTTGGTTTAATGTTTCTGTTAAATTAAAAACTGCTGTAGTTCAGCTTGTTACTCCCTTGCTAGCTATGACATGCTGCCACCAGGTGGAGATAATTTAATAAGAAACCTATTTATGTACTGAGACAGTGGGAGGAACTTCATAATATAAAATTGTTACTGCAAATTAAGCAATCAAGGGGAAAAAAAGAAAATCTCCAAAATAACTATGGAACTGGGATATACATTTTGTATCTACCACTACCATTAACATTTAGAGAGGCCAAAACTTGATAAAAATATTCTGACAAATCCTCAGAGATTTGATATTAAAAAAATTCAGAAAATCATACAGAAATTCATTAAAGAGGCTGAGCAGGAGTCATCCAACCAGAGAACCAGTTCAAATATAATCCTGCAGCATTACACTCTTTCACCAGTGTGTGTACATGAGAAACTGCTTAAAACAGACAAAAGACAAAGTAATTTGAGGCAATTGGGTCAGGAG
Organism: Cettia cetti; assembly: GCA_013401135.1. NCBI lineage: Eukaryota > Metazoa > Chordata > Aves > Passeriformes > Sylviidae > Cettia > Cettia cetti. The sequence continues at coordinate 3,273 of VZUI01033288.1, forward strand.
ATCAGTTACACAGAACTGCTGCTTCTTGAGCATATCCAAAAGATACCAGACAAAAGTATGTGTAAAGTCATAGCAGTAAAAAATGGGATTGCCAAAGACAATACATGGCTGTTCTCTTCACAGACACAGATTATGGGATCAGCACCTTATTTCCTTTAGAGCCTGTCATGCCACTTGCACTGCATTTCTTCACATTGCAGTATGTATTTTAAGGGAAATACAAACAGCTTTACAAAACAGGTATAAGCAAATGCAATATTTGGACGATGTAGTAGAGTTTCTGTTCTACACCAGCAGTGCAATCCACTCATAAGCACCATCCTGCTTTAGATAAAATGATGAACAAGCATTCTTACACCCTTCAGTCATTCCTGGATGTAGATGATGGAGAAAAGAAGGCTGAGAACAAGGAAGGTACTGTCTCACCTATCACTTGATCTTCTGGCCATCTCCAGCCAAAGACACTGCAGTACTTAAACCACATCTTGCATGTAAACTTCACTCTCTTCCAAGGGCAGACACCAGGAGACTTGCAATCAAGATTATATGGAGCTAGGTTGGTGAAGAAGCTCATAACTCACTGCAGGTCAAAACAAAATCACAAGAACCAAACCTCCAATTTAGCTTTACTACAAATTACATCACAAAGCAAAGGTGGAGTCGGTTTCCCTGGAAAAAGGCTTGTTAATTTTATGAGTCTGTCTGTGGACCTCCATAATTTTTCACATATTTAGTATTAGAGAAGACATAAAAGTAGGTATTTTTTTCTTCAGATCAAGAATGTCCTTCTGTATTCTTCACAAAACTTTTGATTTGGTTTCGTTCTTCAGTAGTTTAAAAAAAAAAATGTTTTCCTCATATGTAATTGCCTTAGAAAACCCTGCTTTAAATAAATTTTTCATAGTTTGTATTTGAGAGTATTCTTTTTGTTTTAACTTGTGACATAAAATTCCCTCTCTAGTTAGACAGTAAAGTATAAAATATATTGGTATCATGAGAGAAATTAAGTGTTTTTAATTATACTTTGTTATCTATTTAAAAACATAGAATTAAGACAACGCAAGCAAAGAAAAAACACAGCACAAGTATTTTAAGTTCATTCATTTATATTCTTCTGACACAAGATAATAATGTCATAAAATGACAAAGTAGCAAAATGAAGATTGTTTCAGAGGTGTTTTTAAAAGCAATGCTTTGTTTCTAAATTACAAGCCTCCCACTGAATTGCATTTAGCCAAACCCATTTAGGGAATACAGGTGGAAATTCTGTGGTTAGCGTTTTGCAAAAAGCTGAAGATTGGGTTCAAATACGGAATCATTGATGAGAAATCTCAACTAAGGACATATTAAATCGGAGTTATGATGCCATCTAATGATTTAATGAGACACTGGAAGAGCATTTGAACATGAACCAGAAATAGAAACCAGGTGTTTCCAAAAACTTGAGAACAATCAGGCTGCATTAAATACTAGAATAGTATGTATAGAAAGTTGAAAGAGCAGTTACGTGGAAGCAGGAAGAAATTAGCATCCTCTAAACCTGTGTGAGCTCATGCACCTCACAAAGTGTCATCTGTATCTTCTGATGGAATACAAGGGTTCAAGGTTTGTGAAAAAACAAAACACATTGAAGCAATTATTAGGTGGTAAACAGGAATTAACATAATTAGAAATAAATTACTGGAAAACAATGTCTTCCACAAACTATAACTACAAATAAATTATGTACTTTGACACATACATGCATATTTTGATATACTTTGAAATCATAGGTACTGAACATTAGTAGTGGCATAAATTTCTCTCCCCCATTGATTACACTGATATTCATCAGATGTATCTGATCAGAAAAAACGTGACCAATATTGTATGAATTTTTTTTGTGGTGAATATTAAAATCTAAGTGACAGAGCAATAAAATTGTAAACTCAGGCCTAAACAACTTTGACTCACATGGCAGAGTATTTACAAATAAAAGAAAAAAATGTCTCTTAAGTGACAAAATTTGGAAGTATATCCTGCCAATGATACTGATGTTTTGTAAGAGAGGATATGAAACATTCCAGATTCTTTCCATTTGTCCTTTCTTTTCAAACAATGTGTAGAACTGGACTTTGACATGTTGAACGTAAGTTATTTGCTGGCACCATGATTCTCTTTTTTTTTCTCTTATGCAAAGTTGCTTCTACAGCATTGATTGAAATCATAAATAGAGCACATTCAGGAGAACATTATCTTATGGGTATCTTCCAGCCTTCTCTGCTGTCTGGAAAGGCCAGAAAAAACAGCTACATTGAAGAAATGAATGACATAACCATAGTAAAAAGGCAGAAATTTGTCATATCATTAATTACTTAAAAACATACAGCAGTCACAATAAAATTTCTCGTCAAGATGAGTCACTTTTTAAGGTCTCTTCTGCAGAGAGTACAAATACTGACCATTTCATGTTTTCAGTAACAGTTTGACAAAACTTACTTGGCTATGACTCCTCTAGATACCAGATCCTTCTTTAAACATATCCAGAATAGTTTGTGTCAGTTTCACAAAAAAGTTAATGCTTCTGTTTTTCTAATGGCCATAATATCTATTTTCTTCCATTGTTTAAGAATTCCTACTTATTTTGTGAAGTCAAAGCATTTAGAAACCATTTATTTTGGTGAACAGGAATGGACTCTACAGTCACATTTCAAAGCCCTTGTGAAATGCTACCTATTTTTTATCACAAATTTAGGACTTAATTATCAATAATCCCTAATGAGAACATGAAATAAGTGAAAACAGAGATGATTCTCATTGCATGATAAATTCTTGCACAGATTTTACAAACCTGAAGTTCTAGAACATTTCCTGAACAGATGTCAATATTTAGAATGGAGCATTTTAAGTATTAAATAGTTAATCTGAATGCACTTTTTAATTTACCAAATACAGATTTATAGAATAAACTTTTAAATTCCAAAAATAACAATTAAAAAAACCAGACAAACAGCACTTTGGGGGGTAAAAGATTCTAGTGTCTTCCTGTAAGCACAGCATTACAACATCGCTCTCAAACCCATTTACCTCCTTAAAATCACTGAATTTTATATAAAATTGTTTGAAGGCTGTTCCAATTTCCTTCACTCTTACGGACAGAATAATCTTTACATTTTCAGACTAAAGATGTTTAGTCAGCTCAAACTCATTTTTTCCTTCAGCAAACATATACTTGAACTAAAGAATCATTCTCTTTCCCTCCACTTGCCACTCAAATTGTTAAAGACTCCAAATATATCCCTCTCCACTCTGGAGTAAATAAATCCATTTGCTCACATGTCCTGATACCCTTTCTGATCTTGCATGAACACTTATTCCTAAAAATGAATTGAAAACAATATTAAAAGAACAGATTTCATTGAAATATGGGAGAACAGTGCGACTAAATAAAATTATTTATACTTTTCAGATATATGAGACTATAGGCTATATTACACATACAACCTCACACACTACTTGTGCAAGAGCAGCAAACCTGTACTGGCCAGGCATCTTTACCTTTTAAACAAAAATACAGAATTTGCCAGTGAATCTTCATTTTCATTTAAGATCATTGGATGGAAATTACTTGCTCATTCATTCTGGCTTTGACTTGCAATTCAACAGTCCTCCTACCATTACTCCTTGCCATCCCTTTTCCTTTGCCATTTTTAATACTTCCCCTCCTTACAGAATCTTGGCATTACGATAATGAATTTAAAAGATCTTGGATTCAAGAATGCATAGGATAAACTCAGAATGTGTTCTATCATTACCAGCAAGCTCAAGAAGAGTTACTAAAAGTAACTAAAAGCAGGATGTTGTGGTGGGAGTGGTTGAGATTTCAGAAAGAGCTGAGCTTTAAGTATATAACTTGAGTTAAAGATAGTTTGCATATCAGATGGGAATTACTAGATTTTTTTTATTTAAGCATCTGAAATTGGCTTCTTTTCCTAAGGCTTACAGGTCTAGCACCAGAAGGGAAAAGGAGAAGAGAAAGGAGGGGGTAGAGTGGGAGAGAGTATCACTCATGTTTTCTACCACACCCTAAGTTAAAGACAGACAGACAAATGCTGCTAGTGAGTCACAACCACCAGTTCTACAGATACAGATGATTATGCATTACAAAGATAAAACATTCTGACTCGTGCACAGGGGGAAGCACTGCCTGAAGTCTTTTGAAATGATATAGAACTCCAGTGTAAGAAGGAAACTTACACAGTAGGGGTGGGCCTGGGGGTGGCACAGAGCAGGAGGAACAAGTGCTGAGGGTCTGGGATACACAATCTGCACATTACATATCTCTGTCTGGGCTGCATCACTGGCAGTGGGTTGAGAGTTAACATTTCATTGCACAAATATGGAAAGTCTAGAATTTCAAGCTATGCAAAGACCATTTCCCAACCTACTTCACTCTCTTAACATATATACCTTATTTTACAGAACTTAAGAAATGGTAGACTCTTCCACAACTTTCCTTGTATTTAAAAATTCACCTAGTAGTCTAGGTTGCTGCAAACCACTTACTCAAAACACCTACTCAGTATGATCTCAATTTGTGTTTTCCACAGGGTGATTTTGTTTGGCTGGGTTTTTATAGGTGTACAACAGTATACACTTCCTCCAGTTGGTAAATTATTGACATGTCATTGCACAGCTTCCTCTTCTCTGCTCTAATAGGACATCCAAACCTTTCACTTCCTCCAGTCTAAAAACAACAGTGCTCAAATGAACTAGTAAAAGAAAATAATTCTGCATCTCAGCAAAGTTTTATCACCTATCACTACTATAAGAAAAAACTGAATCTTCGCTCTTATGCAAGAAATTGAATATGACACCTGTTACAACCGCCCCATTTTGTCTTCATTTACTACCAGTATCTTCATGCTGATCTAAAGAACAGCAAAAATACACCTTTAAGAGAGAATAAAAGCAAAAAATGTCATACATATACTAAATTTACAGCTTGTATAGCAAAATGTTTCTCCTGGGATAACTGATTTAAAATTTGGAAAAGACGAGGTCTACATGAAGCTTAAAGAACTAATTAAAGATACAGTGGCTTTTAAATGTTCACAGCAAACCATTCACATTTCACCTGCAGAGGAAAATTTACCAAAAACAATATAGACAAAACATGAACATTACATTATGGTAACTTTGTGCAAACAGTCTAAACTTAAGAAATACCGAAAATTAATAACTAGAATATGCATGTCTGTGAGGAGGAAGAGTATTATTATCACACTCCTCTAAACTGATTTTAAACTTCATTCTACATAATCCCCATGCTCTCAGGTCCTCTGACTAAGTTTTTTTTTTTTTCTTTCCTTTCTTGTGATATCTTTTATCTAACTAGTATCTCAAACATTATTCTAACAGTTCAGAAGAGATTTCTTGGAGGATTTTTTTGGGGGGGTGAGGAGAGAGGGAAAGAGGAAGAGGAGCATTGGTGTTTTGCTTTACACATGAGTGAAACAGAAGCTCAGATATTGAACGATATAATTCTTTACTGAAAATTACCTGTAACTGACCATAATTTTGTCAGATAACTCCATCCTCCAGTTAACTGGCATATTTTGACTTGAAGAATCAGCTACCTAAAAATCCCTTCTAGAACTGTTTTTTAATTTTGTTTTGTTCAGTGTTTTAAGAGCCTGAGGATTTTAGATACAAAATGTACAGTACTTCCCTTTCATTTGAGGTTGTTTCTGCCTTTTAAACTAGTTGTTAACTAGTCAAGAAACAATGAACTGTATTTGATACAGCTGACACATTCAGAAGTTAATCGCTGACATGGATTTGGCAGCTATCCCAGTACAGGAAAAAAAGAATGTATGGATTCAAGCTACTTTGCATTCTGGTCAGAAACACGCACCAGCAACATGACAATGAACTCTGCACTCAAAAAGGTCCGTCTTTCAGAAGGCTGCATTAAAGACTGGAGATTAAATAAAACATCTTGTTTACCAAAGTGACAGACTTGGTCTGTAAAAATCAAAATCAAGATTAAAAAATCAAGGAACATATTATGTGCAACAAACTAACTTCTAACAAAATTATAACTGTTCTTCTCAAGGAGCCTATTTAAACAGGAGAAAAAATCCCCACATTTTCATTAAAGTAATAAAAGGAATACTGAGATACTCACATTTTCAAGAACTATTTAAGTGCTAGTTAAAGATAAGATAAACTAAAAAAATATTTATTAAAGATTCAGCTGAACAGGCAAATTAAAACTATTCTATACACACACACAAAAGTGTTTGTATTTCTGAGCAAGTTGCACTGCCTTTCTGTTGAGTTACTCCAGTGATACATGCCATCAATTTTAATGATAATTTTTCTTGTTTGTGTTAGTGTAAATTATACTTTTGTTCATCTGAGTAATCCCTACACAAAAACAGAAAAATGGTCTTATTTTAACCCTGCAGAAGCCAGGAGGGGAGTAGTACATTTCAAACCTCTGTACAAGCAGTGCATATCAGATGGGAATCACCAGATTTTTTTATTTAGTTAGCTGAAATTGGCTTTTCATCTAATGTGTGTGTACCTCTCGTGCCATCACCATGGCTTCAAGCAAGGAAGCTGCCCAGAACATTCCTTTCAGTAACTAAGTGAATGTACACTGAACAACATGTAAGCACCAGAATAGTTATGCAGAAGTTATGTTATTGACTTTATTAAAAACAACTATATATATCCACTTCAAAGGCATATCATCATTTGTCCAAGTTGACTGGGGAAGAAGTGCAAGGACGAATATTCATATATCAGCAGAAGGAGGTGGTGACTGATTTTATGAATTTATGAAATATGATTGGTTTAGGATATAAAATATGCATTTTTAACAGCCCTTGCATGAAGGTTTAAAGCTTTTACTGAAATGTTGGGTCCCCATCTCTCTACATTGCCAATGTTTGAAACACAAAGAAATTCTGCTCTAATGAAATACATCAATATATACGAGTTACATCAGTTACTTGTACAAAAGTACAGCTGCATTTTCTGTACCTCTTTTCTCTTTACAATCCCCTTCTTGTTCTTCCACTCTTCTTTTCCAAGTCTTTTAGATCTAACTCTAAATAAATCATGCTGCTGTTTATACAGCCAATCCAATTTACGGCAATAGATAAACTCTTGTGTGTACAAACAGTGAAGGGGACTCATAAATTTTGCCCCTCTAATTACTCTGTTCTCTCAGTTGTTTTAAGGGATCAGGGAACATGCATTCCAATCTACAATCCAGAGCCCTCCCCATTTCTACTGTGGGATTAAAGAAACTACACAGGGTTGCATCAGCATTTGGCACCCAGTAAACTGCTTGCTCCAAACACCTGCCTAAGTAACAATATTGTCTTTTTGAAACATTATCACATGATGAAATACATAAAATTATCTAGCAATTTCTATACTTGAAACTAATACTATCAGTAATTTTGCTTTAGTATTTCAATATGTTTGTGGATCATACAAAGACAGTTGTGTAACACCAAGTCACCTGTGTTTAAATGGAAACAAAACTCAGGAAGAAAAAAGCAGGTCCACCTTCACTCCCAAAAGATACAAACCCACAACTACAGATGTCCACTCTGGCAATTTTAGTACATGGTGTTTGCAGGAAAGCAGAAAAAATCTTGGTCAGTCTCTGATCAATACTGGCAACACCTTTCTCCCCCAATTTCATGCACCTGAAGTATTACCAGTCCAGAATTCACAAACAGCTTAAAACACCAGAACAGTTTGGTTATTCTATTTAATTCTTCAAAGAGATACATGCTGACAGCTCTTATTTCAAAACCACAAAAAAAGTAATTTCTGAAGCAGTGTCAGGAAAGTAAGAGTGGAAAATAAACATTTAAATACATCGTACAGGTTGTTTTCACTCACAGTAGGGTGTTTTTTGGCTTTGTGCTGGATTTGTTTTGTTTGTATTCCTCTCCCTTCCCCCCAAAATCTGTTTTCCCACAAAAAGTACATTTCTATTTGATTCCCTGATTTCTTAAAAAAGAACCAACCAGCATTCCTCTTGCTAATCTGCAGATTTAAATAAAGAATTCTGAGGGATACTCCTTAGGATTCCAAAGAAATGCCAAATCAAGCCCATCAAAAATTCCAGCCTCAGCCCATTTGAGATAGAGTGCCTGGAATCAACAATGCACAGCACCAAAGAACAACACTGAAACCAGTTGACAATCAGCACATATTTTCATGTCAGTTTGAACTCTGTATCACATAATAAAATAAAAGCAGGTTGACTGTTAAAGCACTGAAATCAAATCAAAATAGCTGGTTCAGTTCTGGATTCATGATGGACTCTGACTTTCCTCAAGTTTCTTTATGCTTTATTTCACATCAATTAAGGAAGAAAATATCCATAGAGACATGACTTCAGTCATATAGGAAAAGTATTTTTATAATGTAAAGGCAAGAAAAAAAAAACCACTCCAAAACACCCAAAAATCCCATCCCAACAAAAAAAAACCCCCAAAACCCAAACAAAACAAGCAAATATTTATTCAGGTAGGAGTTAAACCTTACACAAAAGTATTTCATGAAAAATTAAACCCATACTGACAATACCATTTTTTTTTTTTGTATAAAAGTGTTTACTGTGAAAAGTAGTTTTTGCTTCACTGTGCAGTTTTTTAATCCTAACAGATGCTTAGAAAAGCTTATATTCTCATTTCTGCTGTTTTAGTAATTCTTTGTCATAGACAGGTGCAGGTATTTTTAGGACTGAATTTCAGAAAAACATCAGGTAACAGAATTTTAAGACCACAGACTGTCTTCCAGTCTTATGAGTGCTATGTGAAACTTTGTGTGATGCTTTCAATAGGGAAAAAAAAAATCATGGAAAAGGCTGTAAAGCACTGAAACAGACTTCCCAGGAAAGTGGTAGAGTCACCATCTCTGGAAGCATTTGAAAAATGTGTGAATATGGCAGAGCACACAGTTTAGTCATGAACGTGGTGGTGATTCTGGGTTGATAGCTGATAAACTTAAAGGTCTTTGACAACCTTAATCCTGTGATTCTACAAAAACACCTCTGGACTATGAAAACAGAATGCTTTGTTTTAGCAGCCCTACCCCTTAAAAAAAGTGAAAAAAACACATCAAAACCCCCCAAACACACAAGCAAATAAACAAAAACAAACAAAGAACACAGAAAACCCCCACCCCTGACCAAGAAATATCTCTTGTTAGAGGAGAACACGAAACTTCAACAAATACTCAGGGTTCCTCCTTCCCTACTGCTTGAATTTCCCATCTCCCCCATTACAACATTGGGGTTTTTTATCATTCATAAAAGTAATTAGATAATTCAGTCATTTTCATAGGTAAAAACAGGCCATCACTGCAGAAGCAGGATTTTCTACAGGAAAACAGATAGGGACGTTGCTTATTTAATATCTTCAGGTCACAGGAAATAGAGTTGGTGTAGTTAGGAACAGAAATGTTTTCTCTGCCATGTTCCCTTGCATTGACTTACATGTCTGAAGACTAAGAGTATCTGAACTAAAACCCTTTGATAACACTCCTCAGTGAGCTTCACAGTCTGGAAAATAGTCACAAACATATTTAAGGTGCAACAAAGCAATAGCAGCATTCACTAATTACACTTAAAGTAAGTTTTCTTTAGAATATCTTTAATATTTACATGATTATGAAGTCTTTAATTTTCTGGTACACTCACTGGCTACAGTTATCTATCCTGTTTTAAAATGAGCACAGAGGAACAGAAATCAGAACCTTATCTAACAGCAGAAGGGCTTTTCCCTTGAAAGGGACACTGAGTTTGCTTAGTTGTGCTTGTTCGGTTTTTTCCTAAATCATGTCATGTATGTAATTAAAAATGCAAAAAATGGAAAATGCATTATTCATAGAGAAATTTATTTCTTTTCATCACCATTTTTACTTTTTATTTAATAGTTTCCCCAGCCATATAGCTGCTCTTTTATGCAACAGATAAAGTGTTCATTCATGTACCTAGGACCACAAAAAAAAAAAAATCAAAGGCTGTCAGTGTGACACAAAGAACTGCAGAGTGAAATAGGTGATTGCTGAGATTTTAGAACACAGATAATATTTTGATTCAAACTAATGTTTGCAAATTATATAGAAATTTGAATGCAAGATCAAGTTTTTTAAAATTAGCAGCAAATACAAAAACCATGCACTCAGAACTGTATCTTGCACTCACAAAATTGAAAATCACTATCATGGCAGTAAACAGAATGCTATAAATTTGCTTTATAAATGTAAAGTCAGAGTAACTATATTATAAGTTTAGGAGAACTGTATAGAAAACACCACCTCTGAGAGAGTTCTCAACCCAGCAATATAAATTTTATATGTACACAGGCTGTATAATCCAAAGACAGAATTCTAATTCACAGAAAAGCAATGAATAGGTGCTAGAAAGGATTATTTTGGCTAAATGTTAAAAGCTGTTGAACCCAATGTGTGGAATTGCCATAAACTGGCACAAGTCCACAGATCTGATCACTCAGAGAGTGGCACTTACAGACCTGCAGGCATGACCTGAATACTGAATGTCTAAAGAACAATTTTGACCAGTGTCAAAAAGCCACAGACCAAAACAAACAAGTAAATCAAAACTCTCAAACACTCAAGCAAAACTAAGTGATGAATTTAGTGATGAATTTTCATACTTAATGGTAAACTTCCCAACACAGTTATAGCCTGGGTTGCAGCTAAGTGATCACGATGATTAATTGCAAGTTTTGCATGAGTTCCCAAGGGGAGAGAATTAAATCAGTAGTTTACAATATTTACAATGGATCTTTGTATTTACTATTAAAAAGCACAGGAAAAAATATTTTTGTCTCTTGCACTTTATCTCTTGAATAGTATTAGGCACAGCAGAACACCTCTTTAGTTTCCAGTTCTTTAGTGTTCTTGAATTAGCCCCACAGGTTTTCAGCACTACTTATAAACATGCCCACTACTTAAATATACATAAAGTTAGAGCTTGATTTTTCTATTCTTTACTGAATCAAAATTCCCACATACTCCTATGGGATTGATACAACTCCTGAAAGCTGCAATCAGTACAACCCCTGAAACAGTCAACTTCAATGGGAGTTCTGTGGCTGCAGGGTGTGCACAGTTCTGTTAGCAGAACTCATCTCACATACCACTGTTTTCTTAAAATGAAAGAAAATAAAAGTCTGGAGATGTGGCATTCATATTATACCACAGAGAGTTTCCACTGGGAAAAGACAGCATTAGCTTTTGCTTTACTCTGAATTTGGGTATTGTTCCCCAACAGAGAAAGCACAGGAATATATGAACTGCTGCATTATTTATTGCAGGCAGCAATGCCCAGCTGGATATAATTCATCATAAATTCCAAGATGAATAAGACAAGATTTACAAAATTAGAATTCAGGAACAAAAAAAAAAAAAGAAAAAAAAAAGAAACAAAGCAGCAAAACCAAAGATTCTATTGCAAAATAGAGATTCCTCATACCAGATCATTCAGGTGATTAGCAAAAACCACGTTTAAATGTTGTGCAATGTTGTCTTCGTAATTGTCTATTATTGCTTAAAAAAAAAAATCAAATAAATGCAAGGAATTTAAGGCTGCACACTGTAAGAACTGGTGCAGCCTCACTTAAGTGCTGTACGCAGTTTTGGCTATCTCAATATAGGAATTCCATTACATTAGACAAGGTCCAAAGGAGGGCAGCAAGGATGGTGAAGGGTCAGGAGGGGAAGCTGTGTGAGGAGCAGCTGAGGGCACTGGGTCTGCTCAGCCTGGAGGGGACTGAGGGGAGCCCTCACTGCAGTCACAGCTCCCTTGTGAGGGGAGCAGGAGGGGCAGGCACTGAGCTCTGCTCCACGGTAACCAGTCACGCAAGGGAATGGCCTGAATTTGTGTCAGGGAAGGTTTAGGTTGGATATCAGGAAAAGCTTCTTCACCCAGAGGGTGGTTGGACACTTGAACAGATTCCCCCAGGAAGAGGCCAAAGCACTAAACCTGACAGAGCTGAAGAAGCATTTGGACAATGCTCTGTGGCACATGGTGGGATTCTTGGGGTCTCCTGCACAAGGCCAGGAGTTGGATACCATGATCCTAGTGAGTCACTTGTAACTCAGGACATTCAATGATACTGAACCATCTTAAGACTAACAATACTTCTTCCCTCCTGTTCCTATGCTCCAGAGTCACTGCTTTATTTGGCCAGAAATTAATTTTCATCCTGAAGGGTTGGTTTTGTTTTGGTTTTTTATCAGTCTATATCCATTTATTCATGTATCAAGCTTTCTTTTAAAGCACCTCTGCTCTTTCCATATGCTCATCCCTGGGAATCATCTTTCTAGCAATCATATGTGTCTCAGCATTTATTTCACCAGGATTACTGCTAGACCAGTTTTAGCCCTCACTCCTTTGTAAGCCACAACTTGCCCCACTGATTATAGTGCAAAAGAGATACTTACAAACAAAGAAGCTTTTTTACTATTGGCCTGATGCAGATCAGCTTAAAATTCAGTACTTCACATTACCATTTGTTAAATTAAAATAACTATTACCAAAGGGGTAGGAAAATAAAATGCTTAAAAAAAATAGGGAACTGACTACTAAGCAAAAAACCCAAAAGTATTTAATTCACTGGAAAGCCCATGAATATAATAACATGCAGCTCTGAGTCCATCACATTAGCTTCTCTGTTATGTGCAATTATGAATGCTACAGAAGAGTCAAATAAAGAACTCGTATAACTTGACTACTTACAACACCACAATTAAAGGACTGAACATTATTTTTTTCAAACTTCTTTTTCTCTTGTGTAAGTTGTTGACATAGTGCACCAGGCAGATCAAAGTACCAGCAGATTTAAGAACAAATTCACACAACAAAGATCTGCCAAGATTATTAAGGAAGATCACACAGATATAACCTGGCATATCCCTGAACATTGCAGGTGCACTGACAGAAGTATCACACTCTTACTGTTCTGTTCTTACTTGTTCCTTTATGACTCCCTCTTTGAGTCTCTGTTGAGGTCACTGGAGTACATCAATCTTTTTCTGATCCAGTAAGCACATTAGTTTATGAGTATGTTATGTTCAAGAACTTCTTAAAAAATGCTGTATTGTGATACTCGATCTCCAGTACATTGCATATATCCTCGTTTGCTATCCTCTTCCCCATAAATAAACTACATTGGATCTATACCTTATTCTGCTTTGACTAATTATAATAACAATGTCATATTTATACAATACCACTGCACTTTAATTACATATTTCCTATTCCAATTACAAAGAAGTAATCATTGTATCATCAGTTAAAGAAACTACTCAAAATAAGAGGTAAGATTACCTCTTCTATTTATATCTATCTGTATCACATCTATGTGTTTTCTGGTTTAAAATACTTTATTTTTTAAACCATGGACCTCAGTTCATGCAAGCCAAATTCAGCTGCAGTACAAAGGCCTACAAAGTTAATGGGTTTGAAATTACTTGCAGCTTGACAGAATCTGGTGCAACATCTTCTAGTACCAAGACAATTGCTGGCAACGAGTGTTTTTAATATGAATTCATACTATGCTCCAAATGTCACCTCTTGGGCAAAGTGGCCAGGATAGTGACTTCTTGTGTGATTTCCAAGTATGAATTTTGGATCATAGCTGGTATTGTTCCTTAGACTACAACTGCAATGCAAACAATCAGTTTAGTATTAGCTAATGGGAAACATCATCCTGAAAAGTTTCATTTGTATCCTTATGAGTTATTCATATGCTACAACTCTGACTATTGCTGAATTACAAAGTTATTCATCAACCTTTGTCAGCTGTTTAGCAATACTACTCAGGTAATTAAAACATTAAATGAAAACCAGTGCTGCCTTCTAAAGTCACAATATTGTTGTGATTAGGAGGAAAAATTTAACTCAGCAAAATGAAAATGAGCCACTTGTATTTCCCCTCTCAATTTTTTTTTTTTTTTACTGAGAGCCACTACATCTTAAATGAACATAAATTAACATATCAAAGACCTATACTTTTTATGGAAAGCTAGTTCTTGAAGGAACTTGTATAATGAAGAGGAAATTTTTTCAGTAATGATAGGCAGGACTACTAAAGAGGCTGATAAAACCTCTATAGTACTACATGCTGCTTCCCAATTTTATCTGGATGCTATCCACCCAGAAACTGGATATTTCAGACAAGATTATGCTTGGACCATGGAAACTGGTAACAAATTACTCCCTTGGTTAGTAGATCTCCAGGCTTACCAAATAGATTTCTGAAAGACTTGTTCTCTTCATCCTATTTGCAATGATCTTATGCATCATATTAAAGAGGAGGTGAAACCAAAGAACTGCATTTTTTCTTTTCTATAAGAGGCAGAAGCAGGTAAAATATTTCATTAGGTTTCAGCAGGCTGCAATTTTTTAGCATTGTTCTTAAATAGGCAGAAACTGTGCAATGAATTTTTAGTTGATGCACTTTACTGTCTCCTGCCTTCCTAGATTAACCAACTCGAGACAGTAAAATACATGTTTTTAAAGTACTGGTCCTTCTTGTCCCTCACACAAACTTAAGTCAATGAACATTCTCATAGGACTAGAATTAGTAGAGTTTGGCTATGATCATAGAATGGCTCGGATTGGAAAGGACTTTAAAGATCATCTCATTCCTGTCATGGGCAGGGACACTTCCCACTAGACCAGGTTGCTCAAACCTCCACCCAACCTGGATTTGACCAATTGCAGGGATAGGACATCCACAATTTCTGTGTGAATCCTGTTCTAGTGCCTCCCAAAATGACAATATCCATAGTTATCTTAATATCTAAGTACTAAATATCTCATTCTGCAGTAGATCATTAGATCTGTAGTTCAGGCAATTATTCCCATGCACTCATCAATGATCCAGTTGCTAACGCACAAATGCAAAGAGAGAAATTTCCTGTTATCATGATTTCCTAAATCATAACAGCAGCATAAATGGACAGTGTTGCCAATCTCCTGCTCTTTCAGAAATAAAAGCTGGTTACCTCCTGCCATTTCAAGAGATACGTTCACATACACTGCAGTGAACCCACTGGAATCAATGGATTCCTGCTAAGAATGACCCTATGTTTTAGTGCTTCCATGGAGCCACACAAATGCAGGACACTCAAAGGCTTGGCAGCCTTGTGAACACAAGGATTTATAACATTGTTGGCACCTGTATTTTTTGTGTCCTTTCCATATAACTTTTATTAACACTTACATGGATTTCTTTTCCAGTACACAAGGATTTTAATACTGTAAGATGTCACCACAAATAGCTGTAAGCAGATAAATGACCCTCCCTATTTTTCTTTCTATTCAATAAATTAAAAGGTAGATTCTGCTCATCTACAGCAAAACAAAACAGAAAACATCTTTTCCAATCAATGATATCATCAGTCAATAGATAAGAAACAGTGAAAAAACTCAGGCATGTAATAAAAATAAGAACTTGGTACCCTTATTTTTGAAGGCACCCCATTAAAGATGCTATGGCATAACACAAGGCCTCTGAAGTATCTTGGCTTCTTAACACTTTAGTTTCTTTATATCCTTTAAAAATACACAAATGCATTCAAATGCAGTTATAAGAGGAACTGAGCTACAAATGCAACAAAATTATTTTGTTTAAGAATGCAAAATTACATCACTGAAGCTGGACATCTTCAAATTCTTGAAGTAACAGCATATAATGCTCTGAATACCCTATTTAATACTAAAAATTTTTCTGAGTTTTAAACTAGTTACCAAAAATTGAATATTCTAGTCAAATACCTAAACTAAGAAACAGTTAAATACACTAAGGGGGAAACTATGACACTAAGTCAGAATTAGGTAATTAATTGCTTAAGTCAAAAATAAAAACTGGTGTTAAGATATAAATTACCAATAGGCATGGATTTAGTTTATGAGACTCCAACAGGCCTCCAGATTTGAATACCTCAGCTTATCAGTAAGTTTTTCCTCCAGTCTCTCCTATTTCTGAATTTCAAGAGACATTGAAAATGAGACTCAAATGACCTGTAGAACTTCAGGATACTTCATCAGTTACACTGCCCTCATTTCATAAGGCAAATATGTATGCTAAAAAAAAAAAAACAAAAAAAAAAAACAAAAAAACCCAAAATGCCCCACAAAAAAAAAAAAAAAACCAAAACCAAACAAAAAAACAAACAAACAAAAAAAAACACAAAAAAAAAACAACAAAAAACATTCCAAGCAAACAAAACACCTGGCATGAATTATTTGATATAAATTATTTAAAATCTGAATTGCAGCCATTTTCCAGATTCTTGACCTGGAGAAGTTCATATCCTACTCTTTCAGTAATAGATTTTTCAACTCACAGACACAAATTACAATGAAGTTAAAACATGTGTTTCACAAAATGTCATATTAACTTGACTCAATTGTACTGGAATCAAATGGCATGTGCTGAATGTAACTGTGGGATTACTGGAGTAAATTGAAAGAAAATCAGTAAAGTAAATGTGAACCACTTGTGAAAGGCACCTCAATGAAAAGGTCAGTGAAAGGGCAAACAAACACTGCATTTGTTCTAAAAGTATTTATTGAAGAAGATGGCCATGAAAGGCAAATAATACATAAATTAGTCTTAACAACGCAGCAGCATTTCCATGGATAAAAATCACGAGTTATCTAAATAAATGTGTTGTGCTGTAAGAGGAAAAGCCCAAATGATGCTATTCAACCTCTTAGACAAGACTTTAAAGCTCTATGTCTATGACTTTATCATTTATATGTTTCATGATTTAGAGCTACTGCAAATGATAAAAGTATCCCTAATTCCATTTGTATGGGAGTGCATGAAATAAAGCTCTCTACATATTTCTCATCTACCTATTTTTAAATCAATGTTTCAGAACTCCTCGTCAGTTCAGGTTCATTTTCAGGCAGATATTTTGATTCTCATATTTACCTGAAGAGGAGAATATAGCCAGAAATAGAAAAATCAAACCTTTTTTTGTCAAATATTTGTTTGCCTTAGAAGGGTGAAAACAAGAAGCACAGATAACAGCTGTATTTCAATCTTAATGTAGTAGAGTTGTACAACTCAACAGATAGTAGAAAACAATGCCGGTTGAAGTCTCAGGATCTGCTTCAGATTTCAGTGTACAATCAGAGTAAAATAGTAGTTCCACTTAACCCAGTAAGCAAAATCACTGATTTCAAAAATTCCAATGTCATGGGCTCACTACACAAAGAGCAAAAAGAAGCAAGATTCCAGACTGGTGGTGGAAAAGACACGCATCTTATGTGGCATCTTCCTGGGGGAAGTTCCTTATTAACAAGCAGCCCTTTTTAAAGCACTCCTAAAGAGAAACTCTTCAGGAAAAACCAGAAGAAACTTTGTATCAAAGCAATGAAAAGAAGAAACTTGAAGCACAACCTACATACTCCTATGGATCTCCTGCATGAGCACAAAATAGATTAAATTCTACAAGCAAGACATTTTCTATGGCAACCTTTAAACAAATGCTAACCTAAAGAAATGTGTATTATGTAGAGTGATAAAACAAATAGAATTGTACAATTTGGGACAATGTCCATTTCATCCACTTCAAGTCAGTGTCCCTACGCACTGGTAAAAACCAAGGAAACTTTATCACTACATATCTTAAAAGGCAGATTTACAGACTGCAGTATGCTCTTTTTTGGTTCGTGGTATGGTGGGGAGTGTGTGTGTGCTTTGTTTCATTTTGTTTCAATTTTTTTATTAAAGCAAAGTTAATTCAAGCTGGATAAATTGTCTGAACAGCTTTGAAAGGTTAAGAAAAAAAATAATCTTTTGTTTTACCATAATAACACTGCCAGTTAAACTCCTCCCTTGTGATGAAATTAGGAGAGGGAATACTTGGCCATGGCAGATAATTATGACATTCATAAGCTCTTAACAAACGGGACTGGGGGAGGGGGTGGCTGTCTGCTACTTGTTCTCAAACTGCTCTGATTTTCTGTTACAGAACAAACACAGCACAGTTCCCTCTCTCCAGTCTTAAACACCAGCACTTCTCAAAGAAAAGGCTTCAATCATCCTTATAGCCTTCAAAATATAAATCCTGAACTAAGGACCTTCAATATTTCCAAAGAAGACGATCCAAATGGAGTTACTGACTTTTTCTTAGCCATCCAAACTATCTAAAAAGTCACAATCATTTAATATTCACATAATAATGCTTATATTGAAAACAAGCCAAAAAAGAAAAAGTTACCCTCACAAGCACCACAATCTTCATTTGATTATGTATTCCCCACCACTGCATTCCCACAAAAAAAAAAAAAAAAAAAAAAAATCCCAAGAATTTTTAGAATAGCCTCTCTCGCAAACGATTTGATTCACTTCAAGAAATTCTCAAGGTTACTTTACGGTGATGTCAAAAAAGTGTACAATAAATACTTCACCTCAAAAATGCTCATTAAAATCAAAATTAATAAACTCCTCCCCCAAACACCACTGTAGAAAATGCCTCATCCCTAGCAACCTAAATGGGTGTATTTTTCACATGCAGATGTTCTCCCATCCCCATTTACTATACCGTGCTGTGGATTGATGCTGACATTCCTGTTATTTCTACAGTCAGTTAAAAGAATTGTGCTTTCTCTGCCAATGCAATTCCCTTCCTTTATTAAAAAAAATAAAATGAAGCTGTTTCTTTAAATTGAGGGAAATAACTTACTATCAATATTAGGTTTATTCAGCTTTCCTCCTTTCTATCCCTCCCTCATACATATCCTATAATTTTTAAAACTCGGCTTAATAGCATCTGTAATTTCACTCCATTATTTATCTCCTGACATTTGTGATAGTAAGATACCTAAACTATACAATCCTCCTACGCTGCAGAAATCGCACTTAAAGTCGCTTTCTACCCTTTCTCCGTTGGAGGAGGCACATTCCACATCTCTACGTACATTATTACACCAGGTAGATCAACGCAAATCCTGTTCTCCTCCTCCTCTGCCATCCCAGTGCCGGCTGTACCGAGAAGCCTCCGGAGCGTTCCCGAGTCGCTGCTCCTCGGGAGACCTCCCCAGCTCACCCCGAGGTGGCAAAAAGCAGGGAAGCTTTTTTTTTAATAGAAATTGAGAGCACCTGGTGGCTTTTTGCCAATTGTCGCCCAAAGAAAATGCCTGGGTGGTGCGAGGTTTAGCCACAGATGCTTGGAAGGAGACCCTGGCAGCTGCGGCTCGCAGTACCACAAGGCATCATGCCTGATCACCCCCACCCCGTCCCTTCCTTAAGCGCAACAAATGCCGCTGACCCCGCACAGGACACCTGGGTGACACATCCAGCCCTGCCCAGCCCCGCACAGGACACCTGGGTGACACATCCAACCTTGCCTAGCCCCGCACAGGACACCAAGGGTGACACATCCAACCTTGCCTAGCCCCGCACAGGACACCGAGGGTGACAGACATCCCCGGCCCTGCCCAGCCCCTGAGCGGCGGGGGCGAGGCCGCCCCGTCCCGGCCCCTGCCCGGCGTCGCCGTGGAGCTCGGCCGCCCCCTGGTGCCCGGCGGTGGCAGCGCGGCCCGGGGCCGGCCCCCACCGCTGCCGCTGCCACCCCGCTGGGGCGTTTGGGCTGGGTGGGGTTTATTTCTCCCCGAAAACCTCCTCAGGAAGTGGGGCCGCCGCCCATTCTCTCAGCTGCAGGGAACGCAGCCTCGCACAGGGCGGGGGGCAGCGGGGGCAGGGACAGCTCCGCGCCGCTCAGCGGCCCGGCCGGACGCCGGGAACTTGCCCGAACAGTTTCCAAACACCGCCGTGATTATCCCTCACGCAGCGGCTGCGCCCCTCACGGCGGCGCTTCCCGCCCAGTCTCTTCCAGAAGCACAAATCCTTAAGTAACCAGGCAAGAAAAAAAAAAAATTTAAAAAAAAAAAAAAAGCCACATAGATATGTCAGCCCCAGAAAACAAATCAAACTCCGCGGCTGTACCACAGCCCCCGAGTCCGCGTTTGTCGAAGCACTGTATGTATGTAAACGCTTATATGCGTATATATGTATATATATATATATATATGTATATGCACATCCATAAGCACAGGACGAAGCGTGACCGAAGGCGCCCGCCCGGCGCGCCCCGTCCCCCCGCACACATCTGCCCCCGCGGTGCCATTCCGTGGCACAAGGGCTCCGCACCCGCATGCAGGCGCGGCAGCGCCCTCCGCTCCGCGCCACCCCCGGGCCGGGGCTCGGTGTCCCGGCAGAGTGCGGGGAAGGGTCTTCCGGCTAGGAGAAACACCGGTTGGGAGACTTCAGGTCAGGTTTCTCACAGACCCTGCCGGCAGCAGTTCTCCCCGCTCCTAAGAATGAAGCCCGCACTGCCTTCCCCCTGGGCAGACGCGGATTTTAAAGACCAATGCTTGGCAGATTTTGTGCAATCGCTTCATCTCTCTCACACATTTATCGGGCGGAAATAAAATAATAATTTAAAAAAGGTAAAACCCTATGCAAAGCAGCTAAGTGCACTTAGCACTGTCCAGCTTTTTCTTTTTTTTTTTTTTTTTTTTTTTTTTTTCTTCTCATAAATGACACCTCTTGAAGACTGAAAAGGGGAAAAAAGAAAAAAAAAAAAAGGTGGGCGATGAAGCAAGTTTTAGGTCCTTCTTAATTTGGTTCCAGGATAATACATTGCTTTAAATTTTTTTCTTTATTTCTCTTCCGTTAATTTGAACGAGCGGACAGCATAGGTAAGAATAATAATTAGAAGAAAAAAAAAAAAATAAAAAGGCGGCCGCGCTCCTACCTTGCCCGCTACTGAAGAGCAATCCGAGCAGGTAGAGAGGCAGGAGGCTCATGTTCAGGAGCTGGAACCGGTGGACAGTTCCAAGTTGGAGGATGCTCGGCCAGCCCAGGCAAACCCTGCCGCTGCCGCCGCCGCCGCTTCTGCTGCTCCTGCCGCCGCTGCTGCCCGCGCAGCCCCGCACCCGCGGAGCGCCGCTCGCCAAGTGACGGCCGCGCCTCCCCGCGCCGCGCTATATCGGCGGGGCCGCGCCGCCGCGCAGGGGGCGGGCGCACGGCGGGCCGGCCGATCCCTCCGCCGCACGCGCACCTCGCCATCAACGGCGAGCGAAGGTGCCTGCAGATTCCTCCGCCGCTCTGAGAGGTGCCGGCAAGACCGGAGCATCCCACCCTACATCCCTTCGTGCATCCCCTCCTGGATCCCCTCCCTTATCCCCCTCCCCGCACGCCCGCCTGCCGGCGGCCCCCCGGCGACGTGAGGCAGCTCCCCCCGCCTCGCCGCCGCGGCCCCTCCGGAGCCCGCTCCCGCCGCCGCTGACGGAGGGGACACAGCCTGAAACGGAGTGGCGGCAGCTTGGCGGAGAATCCCACTGGGAAGCCCCCAGCATCACGGGAGAGCGCGGGAGAGGCGCTCCGGCTGCCCGCGGGAGGGGATGCGCCCCGGGGCCGGCGTGGCCCTGGCAGCCTCTTTCCCCCGGGAGCGTCCGGCGGGAGCTGCGCGGGTATCGGCGGATCCCCCACTCCGCCCGCGGGCCGGAACGCGCTGCTGCGCTTCCCGCGGGAAGCTGGACTCGCGAGCCTCGCGTACGGCCGCGTCTGTAACTAATACCGTTGAGTTTCTGTTCATTCGGCTGTCTAGGAATTTACTTGGTTTGACTTCTGTTATTAGTCCGGAGGGGAAACATACCTCTGCTATTCACGGCTGCGTGAAATAAAACCGATAAAAAATAAATTGCTTACCGTTTGGATGTTTTGGAGCTGTCTGGTTGAGGATCTTGCTTTGTAAGAAAAAAAAAAAAAAACATAAACTGCATAAAGGGGTGGGGTTTTGTCCAGCTTGACTTTGAAGAGGTAATTCTTTTTGAGGGGGTTAATTAAGCTATAGGCTCCAAAGCAGCTTCCGTAAATTTGTCACCTCACCACCTGTATGATATAAGGAAGGAGATAGAAGTAGATTTATATTAATGTGAAGCAATGATAGTGGATAATAAAGGATTAATCCAAATTAACACATACCTAGTATTTTTTTCCAACCCTTCCTTTGCCCTTTTCAAGAGGATTTTGGGGGGAGGAGGGAGACAAGAAGTCCCTTTCCAGCAAACTAATATGAACAACATGATCAGTATCTTCAGCTTGGCTCCTGCTGCACCGTAGTCTACAAAATTTTGAAATATAGGGAGGAAAAATATTTTTTTCTGGGAAGAACAAGATAGGGGATAAAGTCCAATTTTTTTTTTCCCAGAGAGAGGTTTTAGGACACTTGGGAATGTGAACAGAAAATGCTAGTAGAGGGGAATGTGAGGTTTTTGTGCCATTGGTTGGTTGATCTACACCACATAAATCAGAACCATACTGCTCAGCTCCACGCCTCACGGTCCTGCTCTTAAGCTAAAGATTTTTTACTATAGTATAAAAGAAACAGATTCATATGTATGTAAGTGGAATTGAACAGATATTCTTCACAGACTTTTGGAAATCCAAAATATGGCAGCCTCAGCAAAGCCTCAGAGGTCGGAATGGGATTTATATTTAGGAGGTGCTCTGCTCATGAATGTCATGAGAGATGCTTAATTGCAGGAACTTTTGGCAGGGGGTTTTAGTGTAGGTTCAGAAAAGCACAGCAGAGAAAATTTCTGGTAAAATTTTCACAGGTAAGAGGGTTCCATTAGCGCTAGTACCCAACTACAAAAATAGACATAGTTAATAAATTAATATAGAAAGGTAATGAAAACAATTACTAGATAAAAACCTTAAAAACAAACCTTGCTTGGCAAAAAGCAAGAAACCCTCACTATTAAGTGGGTAGGATGCCAGTTTTACCAAATTCATCTTTAATGTTTTGGAGCATTTCCACCCTGCAACAGTGGAAGAACTAGAGAAAATAAAATGAGTGTTAAGAAATAAAACCAAATAACTTGTACACATACCTGAACAACTGTTATAGTCTACTTTAACTGAGGGTCAAAAGCACTTTAATCTGCACAGGTTCCAGGAATGAAATCCATGTACACATGCCCCACCACACAAGCAAGTAGGAGGTTTCTTGCCCACAGGAATGTTGCTATCCCAACTTTTCTTATTTTAAATTCTCAATATGATGAGAATTTCACCAGTGTCAGGTCTGAGTGAGTATTTCTTGCTCCTTTGATATTGGGCAAGGATGCTCTTCTCCCAAACAGGCCTCCTTGTCTTGAGAGCTCTGCCTCGTTACTTGCCTGCAGCAGTCACCAGAGCACACCATGCAGTTTGTCCACAACACATTGGAACAGCATTTGGAGAAATCTCTTGTCAGTCCAGCTTTTCAATGAAAGAAGGAACATGTTTTTTCACTGCTCTGAAGCAATGGAGTAAAACAAGATGAGTATAAATCTCAAAGATAATCACATTCTTGTAATTCCACTGTGAACTACAGAGGCCTCACTGAAGGAAGAGTCAGCAGCTGATTTGCCCATCAGTAACCATGCAGCTCAAAGTACTCTGTCACATATCCCATCTAAAAGGGTATATTTAGGTCCCTCCTCCACAGTGGAGGAACAGAGAGAGGAAGAGGGGACAAAATGCATAGCTGTGCAGGGTTTCATTGTTTCTGCTGCTTATGGAACAACTCATTAGTTAGAAAATAAAGATCTATGAAAGAAGCATCTCATAGTGAACAATAGCAGATCATGCTGAGGTCACACAAATGGCGATTAGAGAGATGCAGAAATAAAGCTCAAATTTTCTGCCAACCGAATCTATATGACTCTTGATGCTCATGAGAAAACATGAAATGAACCAAAAAATGAGAATTTCAAAGCACTGTAAAACATTAATTGGTACCAGCAACGAGAGACCTGTATTATTTCCCATGCTTTGGCTTGTAGCGTTATTCCTTAGAGTGTGCTGTTTACTGGGGGAAGGCTGACATGGAATTTTATAGCTGTGCTTAGACTAGGGCATTAGAAAACATGATTTCTGGATAATACCGCATGTATAACAAATATACTGGCAGAAAAAAACCCATATCTTCATGCTGTGTAAGTTTTAAAATCAAGAGCAGAAATAAACTACAGTATTCTCCCACGTGAACTGCCAAGAGGAGCAGCATAAAGAAGTATAATGATCATTCTGCTGGGGCAGTTGTTTCAAAGGTGAGGAAGTTAACTTTGATAGGTTCTCAAAGCAATTAAAATGCAACCCCAGTGACTGGAAAGTCTTGCCAGAAAAAATCTCAGGGGAAAAGAAGGGAAAGTATTACCTAATGTTACATACAAGTTTGATTGGTACATTAGATCTTTTGGGATATCATACTCAGAATTGAAGTGCATATATCTCTAAGTGCCCTGTCTTTCACGCAGTAGCCTCCAGCTTTCACAACTGTGCTATCATGTGCAGCTTTTCTCCCACAAAGATTTACTAGCTGTGAAGTTTGCAAAAAGACAGCAAGAATTAATTTTCCCCCATGTTGCTTACTTGTTTTGCTCAGAGAGATTATTTATACAGGAGTCTATCCTCCCATATGAATAAAAGCAGCAGAATTAGGCTCTGGCAACAGAAACATTTCAAGCTCTCATCACTGCACTTGAGTCAGTTTACAAGAACTGAGGATCTGTAAACTTGCTGTGACTGAACTTGTCAAGAAATATCTCCATGGTGTTTTTACAAGGATCATTTTATTTTTAAGTTGATTGATGATTGCAAGTGTAGTTAAATATAGAAACTGAAATCTTGGTGATGATTTGATAATGGATATTTTTACTGAAATATATGTTCCCCAATGGACATTCAAGTTGCCAGGATATCCAGCTGGATTTGCTTACATATCTTCAAAACTGAAATGTTAAGGGAGCACCTTAAAATTATCTGAGAATTTTAGAGGAACGTATGGCAATGGCACAGTTACATATAAAAAGCACAGAGATCGTATATCTGAAAATAACTGGTAAGGAGTTGTAAGGAAATTGGCACATCTTGTGAGCAATTGTCAAATGTTTTGGGGGAGAGAAAAGGAGAAAAAAGGAAAAGAGAAAAGACAAAATACCCCTTCTTAGCAGCACAATGTGTTGCCCTTGCAGGAAAATGCCTTCTGCCAAACTGGTAATTTTCAGAGGTGCTTATGAACCAAATTGCTGATTGTCTCCAAAGTGAGTAATTATCCCACCTAGGATGCTTTCCTATGAAAACTGCAAACACAATTGAAGTGGCACTAAGATAAATCATACAACAGTGAACAGCAGCATTATTGTGGTGAGGAAATGATGCACAATAAACAAAAGAGTTTCATAAATGTTTACACCACATTTATGTCTCAAGTTCTTATCATCTTATAGGGACTTCCATAAAGATCTAACTTTCATAAAGATCTAAAATTACTATCATTTTGGATAAACATTTTATGAGAAAGAGACAAACCCTTTGTTTCCACTCTGTTTCGAGTCACTTGGATAAAGAGCTCTCCTTTCTGCTTGAGAAACTTAAAACAAACCTGAAATTATTAAGATACTAAGAAGAGATTCACAGATTTTGTATAGGGAGGATAATTCTCTGCATCATTTCTGGAACTGAATAATGACAAGGACAAGTGTAAAATAATTTTGTCCAGGTAAAGATGGCTGCCTAATTTTTTGGAGATAGCAAGGTTGTTTGAAGTACAGTGTGCTAATTTGGTTACAATATAAAACATTGTGCTGACGAAGAAATCGATACACTGAATTTATATGTCTGAAGGAAGCATTGTACACTTCTATGTCTGGTGCAGCAAAAGTAGCATTTGAGAGATGAGACAAATTAATTTCTCTGGACTCTGGAGGCAGATTTCCGTATGTTCAATGCTCCCGCGTTTCTATATGTGTGACTTTATTCCTCTTGTCAGATCAGTCACTCAAAAACCATGAACCAACAACAGTTATTGCCCCATCACTATCAGATACAGATATTTGGACAGGATTATGGACATGTTTATTATTTTACCTGAGAATGAGACTGCCAGTGCTAAGATGCTCCAGCTGGCTCTAATTTAACTGCCTACATATTCAGCAACATGGCAGTTGTGTACTTTTTCTCTTTTATGGGTACTTACAAACAGAC
Organism: Cettia cetti; assembly: GCA_013401135.1. Lineage (NCBI taxonomy): Eukaryota > Metazoa > Chordata > Aves > Passeriformes > Sylviidae > Cettia > Cettia cetti. Next base: position 29,378 of record VZUI01033288.1, read on the forward strand.
TTTTTCATGGCAGTTCCCTTCTTTCCTATCAGTTAGCAGTGGTTTATTTCATACAATTTCCAGAGCAAAGATGCTTTTTTTTTTTTCCCCCAACTTGGGAATATTATGAATGCTACCACACAATGTCTCACAAATTACTACATTTCCTAAACTCATTAGAACTTTAACCTTCATGCTTGACAAGTGTAAAAACCTGGTTTTAGTTACTGAAGTGCCACCAATCATTTGTTGCCATCTCTTCAATTAAAGCTATTCCTCTATGACGCATATTACCAGATCATGCAAGTAATAATATCTGGTTTAGTGCAATATCAGTTAATTTAATTGAAGGGATCTTGAAGAATATTTCATTACTGAAGCACTGAAGAAGACACAACAACATTTTCTGGCCTGAGCCATGATGTGCAGAAGTTATTTCAGCATGTGGAATAGCAAAGAATGGTTGCTACATGGTGAGAATTTGAAGAGCAGTTGTTTTTAAAGTGGTTGTGTGTGCAAAACACAAACCTTTCTCAGTTGCTGTTCTGTGAATGTGAAACTTGTTCCCTGCAGTGCTTTGAATCACGATGAATTTCAGAGACATGCAGAACAAAATTTAAATCACCCTTATTGAGCCATCCATGCTTTCATTAAGAGCAAAGATTAAAACCGTACAAGACTACAAACCAAAGAAAGGTGATCTATAGAATGGAAAACAAGACATAAAGGGAAAAAGTTTATGGATGGATACCTTTGGGTTATAGTTCTATTTTGTGTTGCAGGTGGACTAGAAGCCAGACATGAGCTGGCAATGTGTGTTTGCAACCCAGAACCTGCCATTTGCTGGACTGCATCTGAAGCCCCATGGGCAGCAGGGCAGGGAGGGGATTCTGCCCCTCTGCCCCCTCTGCTGAGAGCCCACCTGCAGGGTTGCATCCAGCTCTGGGCTCCCAGCACAGCAAGGACAGGGACCTGCTGGAGCCAGGCCAGAGGAGGAACCAAGGTGATCAGAGGGATGGAGCAGCTCTGCTGGGAGGAAAGGCTGAGAGAACTGGGACTGTTTAGCCTGTAACAGAGAAGAGTTTGGGATGAGCTAATTGTGGCCTTACAGTACCTGAAGGGAGCCCACAGGAAAGGTGGAGACTAATTACATGGGTCTGGAGTGACAGAATAAGGTGAAATTGCTTCCAACTGAAAAAAAAAAAAAAGGTTTAGATTAGATAGTAGGAAGAAAATCTTGACTGTGAGGGTGGTGAGGCACTGGAATAGTTGTGGATGTCCCACCCTTTAAGTGTTTCAGGTCTAGTGGGATGGAGCTCTGAGCAGCCTGGTCTAGTGGCAGGAGAGCTGTAATGAGATGATCTTTAAGGTCCCATTCCAACCTAGGCCATTCTATGATTCTGTGATTCTATGAAATATGATGTACATTTTAAGTACTGCCCAGATTAGAATATCTGATAACCAGAGCTATCTGACAACCAAACATCACCGTTACCACTTGCATTGGAATTGGGTAATTTCTGACTTATATGTGATACAGGTGAGCAAGGACTGCCAACGGTCAATGAAAGGAAGGTGTAAATAAAGATGTATTTCTAGGAGGACCTAGAAATACATCTTTATTTATCTACATTATTAAGCCCAGGGGAAAGGGAACACATATTTTTGAGTTTATTCATTTCTCCAAGCGATAAAGGAACAATCCAATTGCCCAGCTCTCCATTTCTCAAAACAGTCATGATGAAAGTATTTAGCTGTGATTTCAAGAACAGATCAACCAGTAAATAATGACAGAAAATAAAAAAATGGGGTTGAGCACAAGACTTTTATGAATGCATGTGATATAAACCCCATAATTTATACCCACACTTATCTTTTAATTCAATTTCAGACCTACAAATTTAGAAGCTCTTATTCATGAGGTGACATCTGCTGCTATAATGAGATATTCTGAGCTCTTGACATCTTCAAGCATATTGATACAGCAAGTGGTTTCAAAGGTTAACCGTGTTGGTTACACAATATTTTCTTTCATTAGTTCTACATCTGATGAGTTTTGAAAGATTTGAGTGCTTAGTTTGGTTTCCCTACATGCTGTATTTCAAGAATAAGCATTCTCTTATATCTTTTCTAAATGAGGTGATCCCACTAATCTCACCTGCTTTTCTTCCTGTCTTTTTAACATGTTTTTCATTCTCCTTCTATATCTGTTATAAATCTTAGTAAGGTGAGGACTTAAGCACAGTACTTCACACGAGAATGAATTTCTTATTTATAGTGATTTATTTTTACTCCCAGAGGTAATTTTTTTTAAGAACTGACATAGGCACCTTTCAACTAACTTCAAAATTTGATTGCAATACCACGTCTTCCATAACTTAAGAAAAAATATAAATTGTCTTTGTGTAAAAAATTAAAGCAACATCCTTAAGTAAAACAGAAAATTCCTCTTTCATTGCTTGCTTGTTCAGATTTTCAAATTAAATAATGAATGTTTTCTAATAAATAGCAATTGAGTTGGCAAATGTCCGGGTGTTAAGAAATTCGTCTTAGAATGAGGGAAAAATATTGGATTTTTAAGCAAATCTATGTTATCCAAAGTACATAGATACATAAATTAGGATTTTTCATAGGATATACGTACTATTTTCAGACTTTTTCACCTATTCAAGATTTAACTTTTTAATTACCCGCATTAAGAGAGTCTGGTATACCAAGAAGAGTAGTTATGGAGCAGTAAATCTTGTAGGGCACTAAAATTTTTTTGCTCAAGGAGATGCTCACTTAAAAGATATCTAATTTAAAATGGGGAAGAAAACAGCCAGCAGTACTTACATATGTTGCTGAGAAATGTACTGAAGTCGCACTTATCTGTAATAATAATGGTATTGTTTGCAGCACACTTGTTTATGCTTTTTTTATTAAATTCCTTCTGTGTAGATGTAGTTACAGTTTAATAACGAGGAGTGAAAAATAGATTTTGAAAGAATTTTTACACCAACTTTAACAGAAGTAAAATTTGAACACATTTTTTAAATTGCATTAATAATTTATTTAAAATGTTTGTTTGGGAGTAGTGACATTTGGGATACTTATTGCACAAAGAAACCTTTTTGATAGATCTATGTGTAACAAGCTGAAAACTTGAGAAAATCTATCTAGAACATAGTCATTAAAATACACAAAGGCCTAACATTTCCTGACTTTCATGGGAGCAGACCTCACCTTCTCAGAGCCTGAGGAAGCATAAAGATCTCTTTTTACTGAAGTAGTTGTAAATTATATCCTCTAAGACAGATTTTCCAGGTGATTCAATTCCTTTTTTCAGGCACACATGATGCCCATGCATGTATTCAGGCTCTTAAACTTGGACAGTTCCATAGTGGTAGTTATGCCACAGAACAGCTGGAAGCACAGTAAATGAGATCAATTCTCAGACATAATTTCAGATCACCCTTCCAGCAATTTCTTTAGACCCAGCATTTAACAATATTTTCAAACTATCTCTCTCTTACAGCTTTATGAGTAAAGGCCTCTGAGTTCTAAATACATTCTTTGAAATCAAAAAGAACATTTTAAAAATCTCACATTTGCCAAGGACAAAGAACAATGCCACAGAATATTTACATTACTGCAGAAGAAGCAAGATTATTAGGGAAAACAAGATAAAAGATCCTTTTTCTGCCATAACTGTGCCAATAACATTGATGAAATCATCAGTTATGTTTTTGACAAGCAAGAGAAATCAGTGTACTGAATGTAGTGCTGTGCTGACTTGTACTGCATAGGAAAAAGAAAGGGTAGAGGGTTGGGAAGGATCATTATTTTTTTAGAAGGAGAGTTATAAAGGAAAATATTACATATGGGACTAATAAAAATACTATTTTTTTCTTGAGGATTTTCTGCTTGTTTCTTACATTTAGGAATTCAGCAGAACATAACTAAAACTGATTTAGGACTGGATTGCACCCTCTGCTCACAGAATTGTAGTGGATCAAGATGTATGAGGAGGTTTGGAAACACAGAGTAAAATCTCTGTGGCATTGTACACTTTGGACCCAGGGTACTTACTGAAATAAAATGATGTTTTGTCTTGGGAATACCCATGTTGGTGGAAAAGATGGTAAATGAGACACATTTGGAGCACTGGGTTCCCCAGTACAAAAGAGAGAGAGAGGGGCTGGAGTAAGTCCAGCACAGGGCAACAAGGGTAATTAAGGCCTTGGAGCATCTGATATACAAGGGGAGGATGAAAAAACTAAAGATTCAGCCTGGAAAAAGAATGTTCAGGGGAGCTTTTATCAGTGTGTAAAAATATATGATGGAGGACAGGAACAATGATGAAGTCAGAATCTTCTCAGCACTTTCCAGTAACAGGGCAAAAGACAAAAAGGACTTTTTAAATCTTTCCATAGTATTTTCCTTTCTCTCAGCATCTTGCTTGCCTCAAAAACTTTTCTTCCTATTGAATGACTTCCATGATGCCAGAGATAGTAGCCAGAGAGGGTGTTAAGAGGTGTTGTTCTGGTTTTTCATTTATGTTAATTGCCAACTAAATTTCTACTTGAAAACATTTAAGCAAGGGAAACATGAAAGTATTTCTTCCCTTTTTTCTTCCTAATAGCATCCTTGTGAAATTTCAAACAGTCATAAAAAATGATCAGTATGAACTCTTGAATTGCATTTTTTATGCATGGTGAATTTAAATAATAATAGTAGTTATTAATAAGCTCCATGAAAACTTGAAATTATTAAAAAAAGAGAAAAGGACTGGTAAAGAACAAATTACTCTTTGATTTAAGCAAATCATACTATGGGTTTGACACGACACTTAAAAGAATTCACCCTCAACTCAGACTGTCTGCAGCTCCAGTAGTAAAATAATTTTGTGAGAGCCTTGTGGAAAATTATGAAATATCAGAACCTCTATCCAATAAATTTTGTTTGCCCTTGTGAGATGTCTCTAACCAGAGTAGTGGTTCAGCTCACTTTTAGGGGTAGGGTCATCAACTTTATCTGTGTTGTATATGTTACTGGACAAAAAACTTTTTTCAGGGTGATTCTTTAATAAGTTAATAATAGCTGTCCTCTTGGTACTTTCCTTAATATTCCCTATTATAATTCTGTTGCCTTAACATCCTTAGATACCCATAAAAATATAATTTATTTACTATATATGATTGCTGGCTATGTTTGCTCTTTATTTTTATACTACTGCAGATTATATTTTGGCCAGACTTCAACATTAGCTGGGTACTCAAAATATTTTTCTGCCTGATCATCCACTGTGCTAACATGGGTACTAAACTGGAGTATGCTCTTTTAAAAATCTTTCTGATGGCCTGAGGATGCAACAAGTTTGTGCTTATTCTCTGTTGCAAGGGCAGACAGGCAGCTCACAGAACAGACGTGTAGAAGACGTCATAGTGATGCACAGTACATCTCTAGTTCATATGCTGCAACAGACCTTTAGCACGAGAAAAGACAAAAAGAGTTCTAGAAAACTTAATTGGCCACAATGTTAACAATTTTCAAGGTGTTTCAAAAAATATTTCAACATTGTTTGCCAAAGTCTCATTAATATCACATATGACTTCAAGCCTAACTTTCTATTTCTCACATGACATTTATTTATATTGTCTCAAAAATAACAAAGCTGACAGTAATATATGGTACAGTGACACTGAACCCTTCCTGATTGTTTCATTGCCCTTCCTTTCAGCATTTCTACTTGGGAGTCCTTCAAACATAAAATCACAGAATGGCTGGGGTTGGAAGGGAATGTTAAGAATCACCTCATTTCCACACCCATGTCAAGGACAGGGACACCATTCACTAGACCAGGTTGCTCAGAGCTTCATGTAATCTGTGCTGGGACACTTCCAAAGATGGGGCATCCACAGCTTCTCTGGAAAACCTCTTCCAGTGTCTCACCACCCTTACTGATATTTTTTTCTTTTTAAACGTCTAGTCTAGGCCTACTCTATTTAATTTTGAAGCTATTTCCCCTTGTTTTGTCACTGCTTGATGGAATAATTTTGGATCAGTGTTTTGATTGTTGTCTAAATGGGATTTGAAAATACGGATCTGGATTTTTCTTCCTGTGATCAAATAAAACCTTCTGTGCTTGTTCAGTGTGATTTTGAACATTTTTCCTATTCTCAGTGATTAGGATTTGCACAGTTATGAGGATGCCTTTTCCTAGATAACCCTTTCTCTGAAAGTTAACAGTCATCTTATGAGGGTTCCTCAATCCTTAAGACCCTTTTGAAGACAGAGAGAAATCCAAGCAGATGCTCTCCTTTTTTTTTGTCTTTTTACTTTAGTGTTGAAAATAATTTATGTAATCAGTTGAAGTGTGAAGTGTGAAGTTGTACATTTATAGTTTTATAGCTATATCACCTTAAACACCAAAATGACAGAATATCAAATTTTGAAAAGAGAAAAACTACTAATCTAGAAAACAAGGTATTTTCACAAAAATATGAAAGTAAATAAAGAGTCAAGGTCTTTAGCAAACTAGGGTTTAATATATGTTCAGAACACCTGCAATATTTTCACTTAAGGGACTACAATTCAATTAAAGCAAGTATTTCACATTCCTGTGTATTCTACCAGTTATACACGGAGAGACCAATGACTCTTCAATGACTGAGTATAAATACTCAGAGTCCTGGTGTTTGAAAAGCCTCTGCCAGGAGAGGAGGATCACTTCTCCTTGAAGACGAACAGATGGATGTGCACGTTCATACTAAGGAAGGCGATATTCTTCAACATCTAACCAAGGAAATGAGTTTTTCATTTGATTCTAATTGTTGTTGACTGTTTTATGAGTTTTAGTCCTGGAATACAGAGCGCCATAGTCTAGATGCTGTTAATCAGATAATTCCTCTTACTGTTTTTTTAGTTTCTATCTTGGACAATGGCATTGGGCTTTGATTGAAGTGCAGTTGCAGATGCTGGAAGTCATAAACCAGGTAGGTTGAAAGGGACTTCTGGAGGTCATGTTGTTTTTCCCTTTTCGATTTAAAAAGGGATAAGTTCAAAGTTAAATTAGATTACTCAGAGCTTTATGGAGGGTGCAGAAAGCCTGCCATATTCGTGAGTAGCAAATACAAGAAAGTGGTTCAATGAATTTTATTTAGTATAGAATAAGTAACAGCTGCTGTGCTCTGCATTAGGTAGAAGCATTTTGAAGGTTTTGTTGTTTTTTTCCTAATTTTTTCAAAAATTTGTGAATTTAGAAACATCTAAAATATAACAATATTTTGTAGGAACATTGGAATTTCTACAGCAGAAAAGAATTTTTTTCCCTTTAATTCTTCTATTTATGAACCAATGTCCAACTTAATGGATGGCTCAAAAAACCCTCCAAACCAGCAGCAGATAATCTGTTAGACAACTTATATTAAAAAAAGCTGATAATTGCAGACATTATTGTTTACACAAAAGATTCATTAATTTTAGAAATCTTCTTAAATTTTCATCTTTAGCAAAACTTTATGCCAACTAGTTTTACAAAATTGTGCAAGAAAGAGTTATCTTTCTCATTCATTATTCTATAACATTCAAAAGTTATCATAGCATCATTTGTACTGAATTCCTTCAGAATTTGTGTATTAAACAATATCACTACAGTATGCTTTCTTTTCTCCAAAATGTCTGCAGCTGTAAACTTGTCTATGAAAAATTAAAGATATGTTTATCGATAAAATCGTCCTATCTAAACCAAGGAGCTTTATGTTAAGCAGTGATTACCTAATTATTAAGTAAGGATTACTTAGAGGTTACCTGGGGGAGCAATAATTTAAAAAATGGGATGACCAAGCACTCCAGAGTTCTGTTCAAAGAAGAAATTTCATTCTTTTGTCTCATTGAGTGCTAGAACACAGCATTCTCCTCAGTTTCAAATATCATAAGGTGAAATAATTTGTTATAGTCTGCTTCTGCTTTCACATACTGCACAAGGACACTGGACATTATTTCTGATTCAAAAGAAAAAAGAAATTCACAGGACATCAGTGCAGTAACATCCACCTTCATATCCACAGAGAGAAATTCTTGAGATAGAAAGATATCTTGACAGTAACTTCAACTGGATGAAATTTGACATATTTGAGGTAAAGATATATCATTATAAGTCTGTTTCTATTTATTCTTTTCTCATACTTTTAAGTCTTAAATTTCATGTCTGTCTTCATCTGCAAGTTTCTGATTCTTGCTGCCATTCTAAAACTGCTATTTTATTTGTGTCTCATTAAAGTATAGATACTTTTTCATAATCAGTTTTTGGTACCTTTATGAATGAGTTCTTTAATGATATGAATATCTACTCTCACAGCAAATTGCTTTTTTCAACTATAAAATGAGAGTCTGATTTTTTATTCATATTGCAACCAAATCTGAGGCTTTTTTTTTTTTATTCTTTAGAGGAGAGAAATATTTTTGGTTACTGACAAATTAAAGAGGGGGATAGTAAAACAATTAGCAAATGTTTTACTTACAATTAGCTTTGCCCAAAACATTGACTTAAGAATGATGTTTCACTGTAAAAGACATAAAATTGAAATAACAACAGCTAATTTCAATTAAAAATATCCATTAGAAGCCTTACACCTGTAGAAAAATTATAATATACACACATTGGCCAAAAAATTCATATTTGCCTATGGAAAACCTGAAATCAACACTAAATGCTTGTATCTGACTTGTCAAATGGTCCATTAACTTACTGACATTTCTGCAAATGTGTGCTTATCTAAGTTCTTGACTATAAATTAGAAGGTTTGATTTTAAAAAACCCCATATTTATGCAATTAACAAGTTTAGGAGAATTCTGTTTGCCTTTTGTGTTCTGTAATTTGTCCCTTACTACCTTCCTGCTGAGGAACACTCCAATAAAAGTAGTTATTTTTTGCTTCATCTTCCAGCCTAGAGATTGTGGTAAAATTTGCAAGGATAGTTTTATTCTCTGAAGGAAAAGGAACAAGAAGAAAACATAAAATTGCCCATTAAAACCAAATTCCTCTGTTTGTGCCTGGCCTGCTCATCAGGAACTGCATGCCCTTTAATTGAAGTAAACTACCCATACTAGCACATATGTGAGTAACTCTACTGCTCTGCTATATTCCTCTAATCCAGGAGAGTAATGAAACATGAAACAAAAAATTTAATCAAATCCCAGATTAGTGGGGGTGAGAAGGAGAAAAAGAAGCAGCTGCAAGATGTTTGGTATTTAATGCCCAAATAAGAAAAGCATACCTCTGACTGCTGGGGTCATTTCCAGGAAGGATCCCTGGTTAGTCTCTCCAATGTTGTTCTCCATCACAAATATTTTTGCACCTTGTTTTAAGGACACTTCGAGTATCAGCTATAGGAATGATCTCTTGAATTCCCTGAACTATGTGCTGAATGTTTATTTCTTACAATTATCTTAGGCTTTAAAACACAAACAAAGCAGGTGGTTGCCAAAGGCTTGAAAATATTAAAAGAAGCAGAGTGTTCACTGACTGAAAGAAAAACCACACTCCATGAAGATCACGGGCTTTTTAATTTTTTTTTTTTTTTTTTTTTTTTTTTATTTTTTTTTTTTTTTTTTTTTTTTTGGCACTAAAAAAACCTGAATGGAAGCTAGTGTCAGAAAAACTGGACAGTGTAGTGAGGGGAAGAAAAGACAGTGCACTCTTTTGTGCCTGTCTGTTACAGGACAGAATGATTCATTCTGAGTACATGTTGTAATAGAAGAATTTCCATCATACTGTCCTAATTCTCAAAAGGAAGTACATAAATCAGGCATTTTTACTAAGACTGGTGTACCCTCACTAAACAGTTTTGATCAAAGATGCACATAGATTAGAGATTAGGCTCTCCCTTTTTTTTTTTTTTTCCCTTAAATCAGGAAAGATAATTGGAACAGGAGAGACACTGGTGCAAACTAACTGGAACAAAATTACAGTAATAAATCTGTACCTTTGAATCTACCAGGTATTAAGATCCATATGTTGGTTTTCTTATCTCTTCTTTGTGTTAGAGCTGGGATTTCCAGAATTCCAACATCCATCCTCAAAGAGACACAGTGCAAAAAACCCCATTCCTAATTCCTAATTCAAGAATGGGAAAACCTCATCAAGATCAGTGGCCTTGGGGAACGCCTGCCCTGGTTTCAGAGAATTTGGTGGCATGAGATTCTTGCTCAAGAAACAAACTCAGGCACAATAAGAGAGCTTGAACAATTTTCTACAGCAAAGATCACGATCAGATCTATGTTTAATGTATAAAGCCTGTACTCCCACTAAAACTTAGCTGTGGATTACATGGGTTAGCTGGGTTTTGATTTATGTTATTCTTGAAAAGTTTTTAATAGGTTTAGTGAACAAGGGGAAGACTTACAATATGGAAGTGACTCTTTCAGAATGGAGGTGAATAAAGATTGGTAAGTCCTTTTGTCTTTTACAGTTTGTATTTCTTTTTCTGTTCCAAAGGATCTTGTATTTTTCTTTGGTTTTATAGCAGATACTCTTTATTACAATTTACCTTTCAAGCTTATGGGAATATAGCAAGCTAATATAGATGGGAAGATGAGGACTAAGCCTTGCAACTTCTGTTTCTTCCGTTCTTTTTGCAGATTTCACATTCAATTTTTAACGTATTTGCACATGTTTAAGCCCGTGCTATGTAAGTATACACCAATAAAACTTATTATCTGTGTGCAATTTACATCCTCTGTATATATCTACAGCTGGGAATGCCACAATCCTGCATTGACAACCTCAATTCTTATTACTTCAGCTGAATCCAACTATTCAGTTAGTAGTTAGAAATGATTATTCAGTCAGATACACCACTAAATTTAGGTATCTCTTCACAAGAGCATTTGCTTCTCCTTTCCTTCTCATCTTTTCAAAAGGTTTTTGTCTGGAAAGAGCTGAGTTACATTTTGCTGCTCTGATTCATCTTGAGGTAAAGTTATACTGATGTGGGTTTTGATTAGACTCTTAATCCACAGGGATGACAAATTCAAGTCTCTATGATATTTGCTAGTCATAAATACTTAGTGTCAGAGCTTGTTCCTTTGTTTGGTCTTTTATGTCATGATGTACCACAGTGAGGCTTTGGCCGGGAGAACTCACACAAACATTAACATAACTTTTTTTTTTTGGTCTTTCCGTCATATTTGCTTCTCTAAAGGACACATTTTATACAATGAAATATCAACAATTTTGAGAGAGCAGTGTTTATTACAAAAAATGAAGGGCATTTTTGTCAGACAAACACCAACAAAAAAATTATATAACTGAGAAGAGAAGTTAAGATTTGTAAATGCAGTGCTTCATATTTGCTCCTTGTACTGTTTCTGATGTGGAGACAGGCACTGATTCTATTAGAGCATAGAAGTATGGCTCTCCAAAGACATCACTGAATTGGCAGGAAATAAAATCGTGTTTCATAATGGGGTAGAACTGGCATTTGTGAATGCATGCAGAGATCTGAAGGATCTTACGTATTGGGTAAAATCTCCATTGGTCTATAAGTGATAATAAAAAGAGCAGGGTAATGATTCAAATTTGCTGTAGATACCTAAAGAGTCTTTGCTATAAGAAACCTTTGGGCACAAAAGTCAGGTCAGGTTAGGTGCACTGCACTTCCACTGCTTCTTAGAAGACTTGTCCTCCACCTGTTCAGGTGGTCTCTCCTATAATAATTCTTCTAGCAAACAACTCAAATCATGGCTTACGACAATTTAAAGGTATCTCCATTGCAATCTCCCCCACTGGTTCTTTTGAGCTGGATTATAGTGTTTAACATTGCAATGCACTCCTCCCCTTGCTCCCAGCCTGGCTAGCAACAAGGGGTTCCTGCATAAGTGTAATTTCCATAATATGCAACTCAAAACCTGGATTGCAACAATTTAAAAGTATTTTGTAACGCAATGCTGTCTTGAGGGAGACGCAGTGATCATCACGGAGTTGAAGTAGGAAAAGAGGAAGTTTAATTTTTTTTACAGCTTATATAGATTTCTAAAAAAGAGACCAGATTGGAAGACTGAGGTTCAACCTCTTCAACTCCACTGGTCTTAGAAAGTGTCCATCAATTGTCTTTTCACAGAAAGGAATGTAAAAACATGATAAAAGTTCTGTAAACATTACTTTGTTTACATGAAATTTCTGACTCCAAGGCTGAAGGCTGGGAAACAAGGCGACAGTATTTCCATTACCATCTCCACCCCTGTCCCCTTTGGACCAGACCATAGGTTTCAACATTGGAATGGACTCTTCTCTTTTCCCCCACTTTATCTTGGATATATCTGAAGACTGCGAGTCCCTGTACTCGCTCCAAGTGGAGCCTTATCTGTGAGCCAGTCTCTCCAGAGCTGTGGCTGCTCTGCAGAGCTGTGACTGGCACAGATACTTGGAGATTCACCCACTTCATTGTGTTCCTATTCAAAGCCCCAGATGTTCCGGGGTGCCCTGTTCATTCAGAGGTCACCCTGCTCTTGACTTGAGTTCATGCTGGAGTTCCGGCCTGCCCAGTGCAGCAGCACAGGAGCAGTTGTGATGCCCTGGCCATGTGCCAGCCAGATGCATGTCCACTGCTGCTACCAAAATGTTCCCAGAGTGAAATAAGAAGCAGCAGATTGCTACAGCAAGCAGCAAAATAAGAGCAGAGCCACTAATGAGCCCTAGGCTGGAATATACGGCAAGGTGAGCAAGCCCCGTGGCAGGCACAGGAGCCTGTCAATTAAAACCTAAGCAGCAATGACAGCTCTGCATTTGATCTGGCACATTTCAATAAAGCTGTTGTTATCTTGAAATCTTTGAGCTCCATGTTGCGTGCCTAAAAAGGACTGTCTTTAACCCCAGCCAGCAACTACACCCCACAGTCACCTGTACACTTTCCCCCCAGTGGGATGACGGGGCAGAATCTGTAGAGCAAAAGTAAGAAAACTTGTGTCTTGAGAAAAAGGTGGTTTCATACGGAAAGGAAAAGTCATGCTTACAAGCAAAGAAAAGCAAGGAGCTCATTCCTCACTTCCCAAGGGCTGCAGGTGTTCAGTCATCCCCAGGAGAGTATGCTCCTATCATACCCAATGGTGACTTGGGAAAGCAAATGCCATCTCTCCATATATGCCATTCTTCCTCCATTTTCCTTTACTTTATATGCTGAGTGGGACACCATATGATCTGGGATATCCCACTGGTGACTAGGGTCATCTATCCTGGTTATGTCCCCTCTCAGCTTCTAGTGTGCCCCCAGCCTTGACACTGTGTGCAAGCACTGCTCAACTGTAGCTCAACAATCCTGTGCCAACAGTTTTGAGCACAATCCAGTTCATGAAAGCTAATTTGGAAAAAAAGTATCTCTATCCCCATCAAAACAAGTGCAAATACATAGCATAAGAAGCTTGAAATTGCATTACACAACACTGAGCATAGACATTAAAAATTTTGAAACCAAAAGACCTATATATTACTGCAAGTCTAAAACCTACATATTAGTGTAAGGTTGTCAATTTAATTAGTATTTTAGTAAGGTGGTCTCTACTCAGAAACTTTTATGTTACAGATATTTCCCAAACAAGCAGAATGTCAATCTGACAGTGCTGCATATGCCTACAATACAGCCTTGAAATATAATAGTAATCACAAAATTAGAAATTCTAACGAAACAAACATGCACAGAAGGGATTGCTATACCAATTATTATTTCTAGAATTTGAGCTTTTAATTTATGAAAAAAATATATAAATACAACATAGATGCAGAAGACTATCTTGTATTAGATGTGCTATTATACTGAGTATGAGGAAGGTCACAATATAAGGAGCTTGAACAAACTTTTATGTATATGTTCTCCTTCTTTTCTGGAAGGTTTGCAAGTTTAAATGGCAAAACATTTATTAGGGACTACTACATTGATAGGAACTACTATCAGTGAATGAAGAGAAAATAATAATTACATTCAAACCTTATTTGTAGGAGAAGCATGTTGTGATAAGCAGACCATTAAAAATACCAAGAAATCGACTCCTGCAAAAACCCCAGGGAACAAACTCACATTTCTTACAGCTTGACTAAGACTTCGTGTTTATCTCCAAGAAGTGAGTTGGCTTGCTCCAGTGTCTCAGTTTCCTTTAATATAAAAATTACAGGCATTACTTAGAATATATTGAGAGCCTTTGTAGAAAAAGTTAATTGAAACTTGGAGCTAGCAGCTTAAAGATTAATAATAGCCAGAGCAGACAAAGCCAGCAGCTTAAACATCAATAGCTAGAATAGGCAGAGCTTGTAGATTGTGGTATATGAACTGTAACAGGAGTATTCCAACATGCTGAATAACTAACTAGAGAAGCTGACCTGAGGGGATGTGATATTGTATAAGGAGACAGCCACTTAGCAACTGCTTAGTAACCAAACAGGAAACAAATCAAATGGAAAGAAAAAAAACCAGCTAAGGGAACCCTGGACCTTACTATTATTATTGCTACAAAATTTTCCTTTTGGAGTGGAGAACTCAGATTGTGAGGATATAATTGCCCAGGGATTTTTTTTGTATGGGGTCCCTCTGTGGAAACACCCAGCTCGAGTTGTAGTGCTATTAATAAAAAGTACCTTCCTAAAGGAATCTGTCTTTTGGCTTATGCAGAAATGTGGAGACAAACCCTATTCAAGTAGCTGGCATGTGCAATTTCTATAACAGAGCTTAACTCATTAGTTATTATAAAGCATATAGGTCTTCACATAAAAGGTAGTACTGAAGTGCAAGGGTACCATTTTAATATAAAAAGAATAAAGTGTGAAACATAAAAGACAAAATGCTTCAAGTGCAAAAAAGGATGGGGAGTTTATAGAATGAGGCTAAAGGAATGAAAAAAATAATTTTAGGGAAATGTGAAACCAAGAATGAGGTATTATAGCTGCAAAAATGTTAAGGAGGAAGATAGTCCTTAGTATATAACCCTTTAAGAGACATTAGGGATAATTTTTTCGTAGAGGTGCCTGTCACCACAGGCTATTTACATGAACTGTTCCTTGAGCATTCTCAAAGGAGGAAAAAAAGCTGAAGAGAGAACTAATACCAGAGAAATACTTACATCAAATCAGAGCAAGAGCAAAAGCCTGAAGGAACACAGAACTACATGAGGAGAAAAATAAAACAATTTGAAAAGGGAAACATACCTACAAAAGATACTAAAATCAACAGGACCCAGTATGGAACAGGAGAAACCCAATGCTCAAGGTGTGAACCTTCCTAATATGAAATAATCACTAGAAGAATCTCAAATAACACACATCCAAGTCTGCAATCATAAAATGAAAACAACATAATGCTGAGCAGAGAAAAAAAAACAACCACAGAAGAATGAACAACAGCATTGTTTAAGGTTTATCAGGATTGTTTCATGAAATGCCTTGGTGACAAACAGAATAGTTATATATGAGCAAGTGATAAGTAGGATTTGTCAGAGAAATTTTGGGCAGAATGTAAACCTTCAAAGAAACATTATAAAACCTCTCTTATTACTCGACCACCCAAAGATGTCTTTAACAAGGCCATCTGCTACTGCAGGAGATATATGCAGTTTAGGAGGATAAAGAGCTATCTGGAGGAATAAAGAAAAGCAAAAGCAAAAATGGATGTATGTGTCACATGCAGTACTGCAAACACCAGTATAGGGGCCTGCTGTTTCCACTGTACTTGGCAAGGAGAGAAGGATGTTCTATTTAGTGACAAAATATCAAAAGGAAGCAAAATGAATAGTGGCGGAAGACAGGAATTAAAAAAGCCTACAAGGCAGTTATACTTAAAATACCCTTAATAGTTAAACAACTTAAATGCAATTAAAACACACTTTTTAAAATACCAGAGCTAGTCAGAAAATTCTATTAAAATATAGTTCACCAACAAACATGGAAAATAAGTATAAAAATAAAATCTTTAATAAAAAAAAGTATCTTCTTTAAGGTTTATAGTAGTTTGGATATTATACTCGTTTTAGCAGTGAGGACAAAGTAATTTCATGCATGATCAAAAGATTAAATCAGAATGTGTAAATTGTAAAAGAAATTTTTCCATAAAAATAATTTCTTGCAGGACAAGAAAAGCTATCTACTGGAAAATTCATGAGCAAATAATGCAACTTTTATAATAAAGATTGCATTTTGGTCCAAAACACTGGACATTTTGCTAATTCAATACAATTTCAAGTTCAAGCTGACAATTATTGCAGCTTCCTGGTATTTTGCAAAGGTAGAAAGTAAGCCTTCCCGTGATCTGTGATAACAAGTGATTATGGCAAAGTTATGCTTAGTATTATAGGTGGAAAGAAACAATTAAGAGCTTGAAAATCTATTAATTTGAAAATATCTTCCCCTTATCTTCAATGATGTGGTATTGTAGATATTTCCCTAATTAGAATATTTGTATTTTGTAAATATTGCTTAGGTGTAGAAATGTGCTGCAACATATGATAAGGTTCTGCCACAGTCATACCAAATGGGAATACCAAGCAGACACTTTTTTTTATATATATATTTTGTCTTTCTCCTCTATTTTTGGAATCAGACATAATTTTGTCAAGTTCAAACTGGTCAATAAAGGAATTATTTTCTTACAGAAACACATGTAAATAGGAGGTATATCCAATTCTGTGACACACTAGGGAGTTAGTCCTGTTTTTGTTTTATTTTAGTTTTTGTTTTAATTTCTGCTTTAATAAGAGACTTTCAGAATCCCTTTCTATAGAAAAAATAATGGGTCCTGACCTCTTTCTGTTGCTACTTTTGAAATATTTCAAATAAAACATGTTAGTGGAGAACTAGAATGAAAATGTCAAGTAGTTGTGAGGCCACATTGCTGAAGCTTTATAAAAGTATGGCTAAGACTTAGAATCCAAAGTAGCTTGAACTAGTATGAAAAAGTAAATTACTGGCTGTTTTTTGGTTTGGTGTTAGAGCTAACATCTGAAGTAGCTTTTTACACCATATCCAAGCAAACCATACCTTAAACAAGTTCATTAAAAATCTTTGTGTTCCTAACAGAAGGAGCCAGTTGCAACCCGATGTGTTTGGGGACAGATCTCAACTCTGACAGAGTATGCATCCTGAAGGCTTGGGGCTGTGGGAGTGTCTTAGATGGAGACTTTACTGGTAAGAGACAAGCAGCAATATTTATTGATACAAAACGGAAATTCAACAAAGTTGATGTGTGACAGGGCTTTAACAAGTTCTGATGCCAAGGTAAACTTCATTTGCTGCAGAGAGGACAAGGTCATACAAAACTGTAAGGGAGACTTTTTGAGACATAAAGTGCATTCTAAATTCTTCAAAGGGGAATTTAGTTGCATCTGAATCCAGATTTACTCCTGGATTTGATCTATGGCTTACATCAAAAGGACTGCATGTGAACAATCAAGCCCTTATATTACTTAGCAAAGATTTCAGAGTTCAGTGTGCTCATTCCTAATTTACTTACTGAGTGTCTGATTAGATAAGGAATCTCTAAACCTTCAACAACCTTTGAGCAGCAACATTTGAGGTGCCCCTGCTCCAGGGTAGATCCTGCCGAGTATCCTATGCAGGATAGCTAAGTGTGCCCTGGGCTCTCCACTGTTTATGGAGTGAGGAGATGGTCATACCTGCATCTTGACTACAGCTGTCACTGTCTCCCAAACATGACTCGAGTCAGACCTTCACCAGCATGGGGGTTGGTGTGCACATGGCTTGAATCAGCCCCTGGCTGTTGTGTTGTTATCTGTCTCCCCTGAATCCATAGGTACAATGGCAAGAAAAGGACTCAACTGAATGGGGAAGTCTCCTGGTGACAAAGGGCATGGAGAAGGCTGTGCCAGTCAATCATTTCTTCATGAATCCCAGGCCTTGAGACTCATGGGAAAGTCTGGAGCAAGGACTGCTTACTCTCTGTGGAGGAGGATGAAATTAGGGACCACTTAAACTGACTGAACATACCCAAGTCTTTCAAACCTACTGGGATGTCAGCACAAGTGCTGAGGGCAATGACACTCAGGCCACTCACAGTTATCTGTGGAAACTATGGCAGTTCAGGAAAGTTGATGAAGACCAGAAGAAAGAAAATATAACCTCCATCTTCAAGGGCAGGGTCAGGGAACTGCAGACAAATCAACCTCACCTCAGTCCGCAGGAAGAGGATGCAGCAAATAATCCTGGTAACCATTTGTAAACACACAAAGGACCAGAAGGTGACTGAGAGTAGTCAGATTGGATTTATGAAGGGAAAATCGTGCATAAAAAACCTGATAGGTTTCTATAATGAGGTGACTGGTTTGGTGTATGAGGGGGGAGAAGTGAATGTTATTTATCTTCACCTTGGTAAGGCTTTTGATATTGTCTTCCATAATACCCTCACAGACAAGTTGATGAAGCATGGGCTAGAGAAGTGGACAGCAAGGTGGATTGAAAATTGCCTGTGATAAGTAGCTCAAAGAGAAGCTGGAAGGTGGTCCCTAGGAATGTACCCAAGCAGTTTATCCTGTTTAACACCTTCATTAACCAGGATGGGAAAAAGTCTGTACTCAGCAGTTTTTCAGATCATATGAAACTGGAAAGAGTGGTAGGTACAACAAAAGATTGCATTGTAATTCAGAGGGATTTTGACAGGCTGGAGAAATGGTCTGATGGGAGCAGCTGGGTCTCCAGAATAATTCTTGACTCTCCATCCCTACGTATTCACAACCTGACTGGACAGGATCCTAGGCAACCTTCTCTGCCTGACCCTGCTATGAACATGGGGTTGAAGCTGTCTTCCAGCCTCACCATTCTGTGATTCTGTATTTAAAATGTTCCATACTGACAGTCATTGTGAAGCCTTTGAAGTTTTAAAATAATTAGAGGTATGATATTCAATATCATATTCAAAGTTAGAGTGAATATAAGTTTCCTTAAAATCATATTGTGAAATAATAAATTAACTCTTGAGGATAAATCTCATAGATTAAATTGGAAAGATTAAGAAATATCTAACATATTTATACAAAAAGTACTGATTTGGATAATTTTAAAAGATAAAATCACCTTTAATCAGCATAAGTCAAGAGAAGACGAACAATAGATAAGCAAGCAGACTAAAATACAAGTTATAAACTAGTATCTAAAATACAGTCAGCTGCAGGAAACAGACTTTCCTACAAACAAACCATCTGGATTTCAACTCTCATCATATTTTAACCTGAATTAAAGGTGTCTTGAAGATAGCATAAATGGTAAAGAAAATGGTATGGGCTTCTTAAAACACCCCATTTATTCACTGTCTCTTTCAACACTGAGAAGGCTATGGGAAGATATGAGCAGATATTTCTTCCTAAGAGGCTAAAGATAGGTATTTTCTCAGTAATAATGTCTTTCTAAATCCATCTCAGACTTCAGTTACAATTCTCTCCCTAGGAAGGAACTTTGCTTTCTATCTATCTATGATTCTTAGGGAAATGATGTGCTCAATTCTGTAGATTATGATATAGTGTGTTAGATTTTGAGGTACTGTGCTGACATCTAACCCAAAAAACTAATTTTTTTTTTAAAGGCATCAATACCTCTCCTAAAGCGAAACCTTCCCAATCTTCATAAACAGAAAAATCTTCCTCTTTTCGAAACCTAAAATTTTTTGTGTTAATTTCCATCTGATTTCAATAAATGGTTGAGCAAAACATATAAAAGTAGATTTTACTTAAGTAGTCAATTTCTATTGAGTACTCATTCTATTGAGTATTCATTTTCTATTATCAGTAGACTGTTAAATTTGTCAGAGTACAGAAGCACTTTGAGAAGGTAATATTTACAGGTTTAATTAATTTAAAATTATATAATTATCCACATTATCACAGTTAACAGAATCACAGAAATTACTGAGGAAGAAAGCCTATTAGATTATTTTCCTAGTCTGCTTGCCAAAGCAGGACTACTTCCTAGGCTATTGCTCACGACACTTGATTTTTAATGGAGTTTAAAATACATTGTAAAAGGTGAACATATTTCAACCTCCCAGGAAACTAATGAGTGGAGTTTCATAATCCTACATCTGCATGAGCCTTTCAGATCTAAGGCCCTGACTTTGCAAATGCTATGCACTGAGACAGTCTTTATGTACCAAGTCATCCACTAATATCAGCTGATGACAATCTGTGCCCACAGGATTAAGTGCTGCACAAAGTACATAAGAAATGTTCTTCCCAGCCTTTCTGGGGAGTCTTATTTACAGTTTAAACATTGAAATACAGTTTTGATAATAAAATGCAGTAAATGATAATATATTCATGATCTGAGTAAGGACAGTTTTCAGTCTATCATGAGGGAAACAAGAAAGTAAAAGAAATAATAAAGGAATGCTTTAAATTCTGTAATAAAATTTCATTAAGTTAATGGTGGAGATGATGGGCATCTAAGGAGGTAAGGAAAATTTTTGTCTTAGCTATTTACAAAATCAAAACAGCCACCAGATGCTTTAGCTTCTGTGTTTCACCTCATAGTTGGAAATCATCGCAATTCGGGAGCTGAGTGGATGTTCAGGGATCATACTTGAGCCTGAGGAGAGGTGGTGGGTGTAAGGCATAAGCTGTGACTCTTTATTAGCCTTCTAGATGCAGCATAATGTGAAGTGGAAGTCCAAAGACAGCTCATTCCAAACACAACTAAGGGAAAAAAAAAAAAGTTGATTTTAAACAAGGGAAGTGGTTCTCATGGCTACCTAAGAAAATTAGAACTTCACTACAGTAGCATCATCGACTGCTAAGACAAATACAACACTAGGCCCAGGAAATTCAGTAATAGTGACAGGTTTTCAACAAAAATACTGTAATATCAAATTCTGCTTGTCAAAACTATAGTTAGGGAACACAAATTTCAAGGATAAGGAAGGTCTGAAAGAATTTGGGAATAAACAGTTTTTGGTTATTAGTGTTCAAAGTCATGTGACTTGTACTGAATCATTTTCTATTCCTTGTAGAAAAGCTTATGTGATGTTTGTCAACAGATTATTCTGGGAAAAAGAGTTCAACATATTTCCTCAGTGTTTAGAATGATTCTGATTCTCTTTGTCTTTCTTTTGAATGTGTAATTGAAAACTATCTCAGTAATTTTAGTTTAGGCAAGATGCAAAAATGGACAATCCTATGTTTTTCCAAATATCTATATTTTCCTTTAGCAGTGAAGACTGTTATCTTTCATAACAAGAAGAAAAATAAGCTGTTATCTGTGCAACAAGTAAGGTAGCACAGGACAACTTTGCAGAGAATGTTGAATTCAGAGATTTTCAGGTATGCTTCTTGAGAAGAGATTGTAAGGCTTTTGATATTGTCAAAATATTGGGTATGTTCAGTCAGTTTAAGTGGTCCCTACCATTGTAGCTGGTGACACCAATTACAGCTCAAACATCTAAAAATAATTTCCATCACTTTTGTTATCAAACAGCAGAGCTGGAGGAGCTGGAGGAGCCCTTTGAGTCTCATCTGAATTTGTTCTGCAGAGACTTTTGTATGTTGTACTTAAAAATATCTGCTAGAAATCACTGGAACAATTGGGTTGGAAAAGACTTCTGAGAGCATCAAATCCAACCTTTGACTGATCACCACCTTGTCAACCAGACCAGAGCACTGAGTGCTACGTCCAGTAATTTCTTGAATACTTCCAAGGATGGTGGTTTCACCACCTCGCTGGGCAGTCTGCTCCAATACTTACCTGCTTGTTCATTGAGGAAACTCTTCCTGATGTCCAACCTGAACCTCCATTGGTGCACTGGAAGCTATTCCCTCTTGTCTTGTTGCTGGTTGTCTGGGAGAAGAGCTGGACTCCACCTGGTGTTACCCTTCTGTCAGGGAATTGTACAGAGTGATACTGTTCCCCCTGAGCCTCCTTTTCTCCAGACTGAGCCCCCCCCAGCTGTCCCTCAGCTGCTCCTCACCAGATTTGTGCTCCAGACCCTTCCCCAGCTCCATTGCTCTTCTCTGGACATGCTCCAGCACCTCAGTGTCCTTCTTGCAGTGAGTGGCCCAGAAGAGGACTCAGGATTTGAGCTGTGACCTCACCAGTGCCCAGCATGGGTGCAGTCACGGCCTTGGTCCTGCTGGCCTCACTTGCTGTGTACTTGTGGCCCCTACTAACCAGGAAGGTGCTCTATAACATTGCAGTGTTTCTTTGTTTCACTAATTCTCTCTTGCCAGATGTTTCTAGAGCATCTGTAATTATGATGAGCTGAGCGCTCATCACATACTGGCACACCAGGGTACAAACCTCCCTTTTACCATCTGTTAAAATGATTTGCTGAATCCACCCATCACATCAATGGAGGCTCTGTGTTAAACAAAGGAAACAAAATAGTCATATATCAGTTCACTGCCAGTATTCACACAACATGCAGGGCCCAGAATATCCTGTGATCTCACACCTATATTGTAGTATTGTGTTTCAACAATATTTTTCACAAATGGGGATATATTGGATTATTTTATGTAATGACAAAGATATGAATCTAAGATAATAGTCCAAGCAAAAGCATAACACAAAGCTAGCTACATAATTTTAACTCAGTACTGTAGTGGAGGAAGCTGCTCCTCAATCCCCCATTCTAGCCAAGAAAATCAAGAGTCTATTGTACCTGCTTGTTGTACAGAGAGCTGTTAAAACTTCTTACAAGGTCAACATTTAATAAAAATAAGAGATGAATAAATAAGGGGGAAAAAAAGGCAAAAAACCTATTTCATAGCCTGGGAAAATAGGATTTAAAATAGTAAGAAGAATGCTCATTTTATGCAATGTAGAATATTAAATATCTTTATGTGTAGATCAGACTGTCCAAGAATATGCAAAAGAGAACTCTAGTGTTTGGTTAACATTCAGATTTTGAAATAGAATGAAAGCATGGCAAGGAAATGAAATGTTGACATGCTGACTAGACCCTTTACTTATTTAAATCCATATTTATGGATTTCTCCAGTCCTGTTCCCCATAAGTCACTCACTTAGGTTTACATAGGGAGCCCTGCTAGGGAACACCCAAAGGCATCACACAAAATCAATACAAGAACAAATACGCTTAAATATTCATGAATACAAATGTATAATGCACGTAGTCTTTGTTTAGTCTGAAAAGCAGGCAGGGATTTCAAGGACTTATTCTTTTCATATTCAAAAAGGTACCAATTTTCCAGTGAAGAGTTCATTAGAAATGCGTTAGATTGGATGGATACAAAACTGTGCAAATAACTACATGCTCTGTAAAAACCTGGCACCATTGTCTCTATCGTGGCAGATGAGCAGGTAGAAAAGAAAGCGTACAGCTGTTCCATAACCCTCACAGAAGCCTAATAGTTGCAGTGGCTATGGGACATCATTACCTCAACTCACTTTCTGTGAGAAAGATGAGAAAGTATCATCCTTAACATGATACACAAATAATCTTATTACAAATGTATTTGTGTTACTCAAGCTTTTCTAGACCCCACATACTTCAACGAGTCTCCAGTCTCATGTTGGTCACCCAACAATGTGTTTAATCTGCAGTTATTCCTAGAAACACTGTTTTAACAAGCATGAGTTATGTGAGGTGCAGATGATGGATATGTCTGGATAGTCCTGAGCACTGTCCTCTAGGGAACCTCCTTGGGCAGGAATGTTGGACTAGATGGCCTCCAGTGCTCCCTTCCAACCTTAAACATTCTGCTATGCTGTGATATGAAATCAGTGTTTCCATGAGATACAGAACTGTAGAAGTCTCATTTCCTCATTTCCTAAACAATTAGCTTTCTATCTGGGCAGGCTAACATTTTCTGCTGTTTCTGCATGTACTTTATAACTTCCCACGGAGTACTTTGGTGCCAAAATGAGTGCTATTTCCATTAGTGGCAGACTTCCTTTGATGTTATGCAGAAAATCTTGTTAACATTTGGGCTAATAAAAGCTATTAACAGTGAACTTGTGAGTCTTCAAGTTCTGTTTATCCTGCTGGCCCACTACCTATTTGTTATGAAAGCACACTAATATTAGATAGCTTATTAAAAATCATTGGAAGAAGATAGAAAGACACATTTCTCAGTCTCCCCAATACCTCACAATATCATAAGGTGCCTTCATGGGTTATTGTGGTAGACCTTTTAGAAAATCAGTATTTTTAATGGTGCTGTCACCACATGAAGCTGTTTCTGTAGTAAGGACTTTGGAGAGGCCTGTTTCATACACAGGATTGGGGGAATATTTTTTGATAAAAACTCAGCATCTCACTTCCTTATACATTCTAAGGAAGGCTTTCACTAACCAGTCTCATGATGTTCTAGATCACATAGTAACTTTTCTTATAGTTATGCACCATCAGAAATCTCTCCTTTAATCAGACTATTTTTTTTAACCTGTTTGATTATATTTGAAACTGCTCCAAAAAACTGTATTTGGACGTATTGAGCCAATATGTTCATAACCTGGGTTATGAAGGGGACACAAGAAAAAAAGAGTTTGATCTAAAAGACAAGTTTGTGTTGACAATCCAGCTGAAAACATTATGGCTTGCAGAGACTTTGTGTTGTATTTGAGCTTAGTCAGGTGGTAGACTCTGGTGTGGTGTCCATCCAGTGCTTTTTATAATGTCCTGTTGCTATACAGTACCTTTTATAGTTCTACAGACCAGGACGTGATTTGGATTAAAAAATACACATGTATATCTCATTAGAAAATGAGACATATCTCATTAGAAAAAAAAAAATCAGTTATGCATATTTTAATACTGTATGCCCTGTGGATGTGTGGATATAGATGAAAAAGGCTTGGCTTAACTTTCTGTGTATACTGAAGTTCCTTCTACATAGAATCATAGAAAAAGAGCCCAAACTTAGTTATTTTGAAGCTGTATTGAAACAAAACATGGATTCTGGGGCAATGGGGCAGAATCTTTTGGGAAATATTGAAGACTCATAAAAATTTTATTTTATTTCCTTCAGAAGAAAAGAAAACTATTCAATGATAGGTTCTGTAAACTGGAATTGAATGTTTAGTACCCAATAAAGAAAAATCACTTTAACATATTTGCTAGTGAAAATTTGAAGATAAATTAAATAGTAATATCACCTTATTTTCTCTGTGCATCAAACCCCAGGAAAGGCTAAGTAAAATTGTCTTTAAAGCAAACTAATCCTTATTCTTTAAATGACAATAAGTCATCGTTTGAAGTAGAGATGGGGAATTTGTTTACTATATAATCTTTGATTTAAAAATCTGACCTGCTGTCTAAGAATTAATCTGTGACTAACTCTAGGACCTTCTTAAAATTAAGTGAAGTAATTCCAGAATCTGTCTAAATAAATGAATACTTGGCATATAGGAGCACACTGCTAAAAACATAACTGGACATAACATTATGAAATTTAAATTTAGGTGAATTTAACTCCAATAATAATTTTTTTAACTTGTGGAAAGAAAAGCATCACTGATACTAAGTGGTGTCAATAAAACCACAATGAAAAGCTGTGCTTAAAGTTGAAATTATCCTTTATTACTTTCTAAATAGTTTTTTTATTATTATTTAAAGTTTTGGAGCTTCTTTTCACAATGTAGAAATATACTCTTTTGGAAAACTACTTTAAATATTAAACATTAATCTGTTCATTGTTCATATTTGAGGAGTCTTATCTTTTCTTCCTTGGGTTCTTGGTCTATACATATCCTGGGAAAAGTGCATCACTTGAAATATTCAGAAAACTTATTTTTAATTAGTCGTGAATATTTAAACCGGGACAGTCCTACCTAAGTCCTACTGGACTCCATGACCACAAGGGGGCAGAACAAACATTAATCACAGAAGTCCAATTCTACTTACTTTCAAGAACAAAAATTTTAAGCATAGCACCAGATTTCTCTTGTATCTGGATTAAAACATCTTTGCTTTGCAAAAGACAATTTCCCAAGAAGTTTTTACATCCTTATCTATAATAATTACAATATTTAAAAAATAGGAAAAAAGGAAAAAGAAAAGGAAACTATTATATAATTTTCCAGAAATCTTTAAAGCACCACTAAGAAACCAAGGATGATTAAGGGAAAGCGATAATTTTTCTTGACCTTTATTTTATCAAATTTTCGATTTTTATTTTATTATTAAAACAAAACCAAAACAAACCCTTCAAATTCTGATAGTTTTCTCAAGTTAAACTTTAATGTTTTCTTTTAATCCCTTTGATTCAAAATGGGAATGTTAACATTTAATCCTGTCAAGGCAAAGAAGACATTAGTATGATTATAAAGTGACTTATATTGAGGGCTCAGGAGTTAATGGTCTTTTCTTTAAATATAGAATATATATGTTTATTTTATTAATTTGTTCATTTTGTTCATTAGTTCATTTTGTTTTGATGTGATCCTCCATATCTATTGTAAACCTGAAGACCAAGATATCTGGTGCAGTAGAGAATTTTCTGTGTTTCTAGTTTGTATTTATATAAGGAAAAACATATCACATACAGAGAGGCTGGGATTTAAATATTGCTGAAGTAGGTTGTGGGTTTCAGCATTTACAGTTCTTTACCAATGAAATATAGCTCAGATAAAAGGAGAGAGAGTGGATGCACTAGAAATAATCTGCATCCAAATAGTAGCAAGTCCTGTTTACAAACAGAATCTGTTTCAGAGCAGTTGGAGGTTATATTCATAGAAATGTTAGCAGACCAATTTATGGCTCACATTCATATTTCTCTGCACGCCAAATAATAAAGTGGTAGCCAGACTGAGATGTGTGCCACCTTCATTCTGCTCCCAGGAAAATGCTTTGCTGCAGGCTTCTATGGAGTTTTAATGAGCTGGAGAGGACTGGGAGCATCTGATGCATGGCAGGAGACCAATCTGTGTATTAATACAGTTGTATAAATATATTAAAACACATAAAAATCCATAATGCTCTGCGCATACCTTTTCTGCTTCTGACGGAAATGAAGTGCCTACAGAACCACATGTTATTAGAGTTCAGCTAATGGCCAAACTGAGAATAATGCTGTGGCTGCTAGACAGACAGGCTGCAAATTGCACTGCCTGAAGGCAGAGAATGAATTTCCTCATCTTCATGTTGTACAAACCACGGTCTCAATTGGAGGACATTTTGTGGCATTTCGAGAGGACGCTGCTTTCCATACCAAGGTGGAACAAGCCTTCTCTCAAGTTACCAGCTCTTCTGTGGAAGAGCACACACCAACACAGATGTTGCTCATTTTTGGGATTGGGACTGGAATTCCGGATGACTTTGACAAACTGAAGAAGAAGTCTGGAAAGAAAATAAAAGGAAAGATAATGGAAATAAAGACAAAGTTGTGTTTGGCTGAAAGAATATGGTACTTGAGTACAAGGTGTCAGCTGTCTGCTTTCTAGGAGAGAAGTTAAGGATTTATGGATGCAATTAATCATCAGCAATCTCAGGCTGCTTGGGAAAAGACAAACTAGGGAAAATAAAAAAAGAGCACGAACTATCAGATATGTAAATTTTTATTAATACTCCTTTATTTTGCACTGATGGAATATCAGAGCAGGAAGTAGAATTGGAGTAGATAAAAGCATTTTAGACTTTTGGACTCCACAGGGCGAGAAAAAGTACACCAATTAGAATTTACTCAAAGGAAACCAGGAATAACATTACTAAAAAATAATGCTTGAAAGGGGTTCTTTATTTAACAGGAGGGAGAGAGAAAAAAATTATGTCTGTTTTCAGATCTGCAAATATTGCCTCCACAAGGAAGGGAGACGTTGATTCTTCATACCCGTATTAAAATAAATTATGGCAAAAAAAAAGACTTCTAAAGCTCCCACACCACCTAGGGCCAAGGCACCTTCAGCCAAATGGCAAAACCTATCAGAATGGCAGATAAACCCTTGTTATTTTTCTACTCTAAATTGGCACTTTCTGGCCACAATATTTTTGCTTTGATTGCAGTTCAGTTTAATACAGTTGGGATGATATGATAAAAATCGAGAGTGAATTTAGCGAAGAGACCATTTTTCATACCACAAAAAGTGAGTCAGATATTGACTTAATGAATTTGAAGAAGGCTTGGATGAGTCATTCTTCTCTCGGTTAATTGATATTGCTAGGACATGCTAAATGTATCCCTAAATAGCGAAATAATTTATAGAATGTGCTTTTCTGGCTGTTAATTGTGCAGCTGGATAACTGCATTTAAAAGCTCATCCAATTCTCTTGAAATCACTAGAAGGTTTTCCACTGACTCAGAGGAAGCTGAAGTAGCTTTTCAGGGACCATTGTCAAAGGCAAGAGGTGATCTGACTGTATAAAAACTTCAGGATCTTATTAATCTAAATGCGCTGTATCCTTAGAGTTGTTCCAAAGCTCCAAGGACAACAGAAACCCTCCTTTATCATCCTTTTACTTTCCTAAGAAGGAGATAAATCTGATGTTTGGCTTGTGTTTTCTTTTTTAAAGGCTGTGACCTTTTCCAATAGCCTTAAAACATTTCATGCATACAAACTTCAGGCCAGAAAGCAGTTGACAGTTTAACAGTTTGAATTAGAGCTCATTTGGGTTCCCAGACTTACATGATATTATCTCCTCTTGATGTATGTTTTCTAAAGTGCCTATGTTACAAATATTTACTATAAACTTTGTTGTGATAGTTCTTTTTTTTTTTTTTTTTTTTTTTTTTTTCTGATGTTTAAACCTTCTGGACTACTGAAGTTCTTGAAATACATGTTATAAACTCAGAGTAAAAAATACAAACAAAATAGCAAAAATTCTTAGAAGTAATGAAGTAACTTGATCATTCATTAGTTCTTGACATGTAATATTCACTAATCCAATCCCAGGGAAAGCAGGAGCACTTCCTCTCTAGTGCTTTTTAAGACAGACATTCTGACTCGCATTAATAATACAATATATAAAAATATACATGTTAATGTGGGAAAACGGGAGAAAAAACACGTTTGGCTAGTGAAAAAAAATGCAAAGCTACTGGGAAAACAAGTCAATTAACATTATCTTGTGTAGATAAACTAGAAGGGCTTGTGGTATCTTGTTCTATTGAAACAGGCAAGTTTTGAAAAGACATGCAAAAGAAATAATCCAAAAAGCAGGAGGCTTTCTCATTTACATGAATGTCAGCTCAGGCCTTTTTTGTAGCAGTCAAGAGTTGAGCAGGAAAACATCTGCAGAAGAAGCAGATACACATGCTTCCTTTTTTAATATTTAGCAGTTGATTTTTATTTTTTTAATCCAAACATCACCAGACTTGAGTTCTGATAAACTGCCAAAGGAGGCAGATTCCAGAGACAGTCCTCAGAATGGCACACTCAAACTGAGACAGGGAGCTGAGCTTTCTTCCAGCTTATCTCAGCTGCAGTAACAGGGGTGGTATCTATCAAGAGCTATAAAAGTCACAAAAACACCTTGAATTGTGGAAAAAAGATGGCATGAAGATTTACCTTGGGATAAAATATCTAATTGTCTGTGTAATGCAAAGTCATCTGTCATTCCAGGTGTAAATGAGTTTATGGTGGGAAACTTAGGAAACAATTGACTGATTTTCAGCAGGAAAATGTTAGAAGGTGTCATCACAGGGTCTGTTCCTAGAGGACGAGAAGTAAGATCAGATCCCCTAAGTGCAATGTCTGCAGTTGTATCCCATAGATCTCAGAAGGGGATAAATCACAGAGGCAACCAAGAGGGCAGGGCTGGACTCCTTTGTGAGCTCCTTGTTCATGCCATGAGCTCTTGACAAAACTTGCCAGAACTTCTCATCTTATCAAAATCAGACCGAGGAAACATACAGATTTGGGCTTACTTATATATCACCTTCACACAATATATCAAGTAACTTTTTCAAACAATGGCTTCAAGAGGTAAGTCTGCTGACTTACAAAATGAGCAAGTGAAGTTAGAGAGTTATGTAGTTACTGAGATCTGTAACTAGTTTCTTCTTCCCAGAGAAAGTAGTTGGGTTGTTTGTAAGGAGCCAACATTTTGGTCTGTTGTATTCAAGAATTTATCAACAACTCAACATGCCTGTTCATATGGAAAAAATTCCATCTGGAAGTCGATATCCAGAGTGAATTTTGGACAGTGAAACTTAGGTACATGTCCAGACCAGTTTGGATATAGCTCTGAGCAACTCAGTCTCATAGAAAGTGTCCCTGCCAAGGGAAATGGGTTAGAACAAGAGGATTTTTAAGGTCCCTTCCAACCCAAAGTCTGCTGCAATTCTGTGATTCTTTGTGTGTCTTTGTTCTTTGATTTAGCTCTACTGAAACAACACAGGCTCTTCAGAGAAGTCTCCAGCACCATTTAGGTTGAATGATTCAGCTTTCCGTGATGAAATACTAATACTAATACTAATACTAATACTAATACTAATACTAATACTAATACTAATACTAATACTAATACTAATACTAATGATGTAGAAAATGCAATAAGTGCTTAATAGCACTGTGCTACATCACTGAATTAATTTATACTTTGAGTTTTAATCTGTTCATCTTTGCAGGCTGAGTGTTACTATAGACTATAGTGCTAGTTTTGGACCGTGCTTGAAGAATGATTTGAGCAATGAATTGGAGAAATAGGGGGAAATTATTCATCTGCATGTGAAATAGTCTGAGAAACCCTTCTGCAAGCATAGCATGGACTAGAAGCCCTACTAGAGATACAGTAAAGACCATGAAAAATATTTTGTATAGAAGTTGTACTTGGTTCACGTTTATCCAATTCTCTGTCATAGGAAAACAATGATCTACAACTTTTGACAGTGTGCGCAGAGAGTAAAAAGGACAAGAAAAAGCATTACCATCACTATTTGGAGCCCTTTCAGCGTATCAAAACCAAGGTACTTAACTTCTGCACCTCTATTATTCTACTGTATTTCTGAAATACTTTGTACAGTGCCTTATCTACTAAACCAAGAAGGTGCATTTAAAGAGATACCAGATTGAAGATTTTTTATTCATTCCCTTAGCAAAATCTGGTATCTAGGCAGTTTTACACATTCTCATATCTGCATCTCATATTAATAGCTGATTCATTATGTCAGCCTCTGGAAAGTTAGGAATTATTACCTTCATTTTACAGACACATTTAGGTATGGAGGAGGCTCAG
This sequence comes from Cettia cetti, assembly GCA_013401135.1. NCBI lineage: Eukaryota > Metazoa > Chordata > Aves > Passeriformes > Sylviidae > Cettia > Cettia cetti. The sequence goes on from VZUI01033288.1 coordinate 60,451, forward strand.
GAGAGCTGGGTGTATGCAACTTCCCAAGTCAATAGGAGCTGGTTTTCACAGCCCTTCTGAAATCTGAGTCATAAAAAATTCATCAGTGACAGGAGACAAATAAATTACAAAATCTAGATTAGCAAGCTTTATGAAGAGCAGAACACTGAAAATAAAGCACCTTTGTTAGTCACATGGAAATTTGATTCATTTGTGACATTTTTTCCTTGCTATTTTGAAAGCATTTGAGTAAATGGATTAGTTCTCGCACCAGGTTTTAATGAAAAAGCCTACTGTTTAGTAAAGTACCCAAACTACCACACGGGACACACTATACCTTTGGCATTAAAAGTCCTCATCTTGCACTAGTTGCAAGCCCTCTTACCTCAATAATTTATTGAGCAGAACAATGACATGAGGATTAGGTGACTGGCAGTACATATAGCAGTGCCAATAGCAAACCCTGAAAAGCCGAATGACAGCTCATCACCTCCTCCCTCAGCCATGCTCCACTCAGGCTGACAGTTCTGAAATCATTACACTCCTTGTAAATGGTTTGTGACTGCAAAGTCTGCTTGCATTGCTACTAAATGGCCGCTATGGCCAGTTCTACTAAATTGCTGTTATCATCAGGTCATGGTACCTTCCACTAGAAACTTAAATACTTTGAACTTTATGGCAAAGGAGGAGTGAACTGTATTAATTGCATGCTTGATCATAAAACAAAAGGTCTGTTCTTAGCTAATGCCTTGTCCTTTAGCGTCAGTACTTGAGATGACTTTTTGTAAATATTTTAAAATATGAGATTTACCCAAATATCTAATATTAATTTCCTATATTTCATTCATATTGAGAAGGTTTTCTTGGCGTTTCAAGCACTGTGTGTCTGAAAAACTAGACATATCTATTTTTATACAGGCACAAAGCAGTATAATAATATATTATTTGTTATTATTAATAAGGTTCAGAGCTAGAAAACCACACATAGTTCCTTTGTTATCTCTATTGTTAAAATTGCCTCACCACCCTCAAATAAAACCTGAGATTTCAATGCTTTACTGAGTTCATTTCAGTGAGTATATTCCAGGTCCCTTGTGAAACCTCACCTCCCACTCAGATGCCGAAAAAGTGTAGACTTCTATAAAAACTCAGCCTTAAAAATGTCAAATATACAAATGTCCAATTACGCAAGGGAATGTTAATCGAGAATATAACTTAATGTGACAATCTGTACAGCCTGGTTTGATTTGCTAATTAAATCTAAGCAAGACGTAGGATTTACTTACCTTTTACAGTTTTAGTGGGAGTGTAATATAACAACAGAAAATTAATTTGTTTTGAGGAAGACTGTAACCTCAATGATTTTGTTAAGTGGTTTTTTTGTTAAGTGGAAAATGGAATTCAGTCAGATTGTTTAAGTCACTCATTCTGCCTTGGAATGGGAAACAAAGCTGCTAGAATTTTTTTTCCAGTTGATAAAAGAAAAGAAACAAAACCAAACCAACAAAACCAACAAACAATAATCTCCTGCCCCACAAAGATGGGAAAAACAAAAAAGCTTCCTCCTGAATTTCTAGCTGCAGCTACATTGCCTCATGTAACTACAGCTTCTTACAGCCTTCGATCTGTTTTGTTTGTCCTAGCTGCCAGTTAAATAAACGGAAATGATGATGAATCTCCTTCTCCTGCTCTCTGAAGATTTAATTCTACTGTCCACAGTTTATTATATTTGGTTTGTTTTCAGTAGCATTCGAAGAGCACCAATACAGACCTCTTGTGGATGTCAAACCCATTAATAACCATGCAAAGAATGCATATCCCAACATGATTTCAATAATAATTGCTGTTGCACAACTCTGTTTGACAGGATAGTGCAGCTGCTTAACATTGTCATTACCTGCATATCACCAGTCTTTATCTTCAGCCTACAGATCTTTGCTTACCACATGAATAACTATTTTCCAACATGACAGGAGCTTCAAAGCAATAATTTTGTAGTCATCAAAGTTGTATGAAAAGCTCATGGCCCTTCACAAAAAATGGTTGTGAAAAATTTTTTTGCACCAATAAAAGGAAAGCATTTCTTAAGAAACCTGTTCCTAGACCTCCTCTCAGTCTATGCAATGACAATTTACACTTGCCAGTGATGCTAAAAACCTTTACACAAGATAGCAATTAATTTCTATAGGGAAGAAGAGGTATCAAAAATGAAGCAGGGATGATGTAATTATAGTATTATATTTAGCAAATCAATTATTGAATAGAACAATTTATAGAGCACTGGTAAATTATCAGCATTTTGACTTCTTGACTTCTACTTGTTGTCCTTACTGTTGTAGTCAAACTATAATATCTCTAATATAAAACTATAATAGTCGAACTATTTAATATAAACATTAAATATTCTATTTAATATTCGTTAAAGTTATTTTAACCCTACCATGTAGTTCTTACGACTTCATTTTCATTACAACCTATTACCTTTGGAGAAGACTAAATTACTGCTAATTCATCACCAGTATAATATTTCTTTTTTGCCAATTTCAGTACTCAGAATTTTATCAAATTATCTAAATTGCAAAATTATCAAATGAAGTCTGATTTCAGGCCTAAGAATCATCTTCTTACTCACCACTTGCAAGGACTACTAATTTCATCTTATCTTTTCAACAGAAAATCATAACATGCAAGAAGGAGGCCTCATAGATACAGAAAAAAGAATGAAAAGCTACTCTGCAGTGTCAGCTACTCTGACCCACATCTTAAGTCATAAATTTTTCACCCAATAAATTCAGTCTATAGATTTTTCTCTGTATTTTCTCCCTTAGATTATTCACTATTTTTACTCCTAAACTGCAGCACATGGGAACACTTGCTGAGTCCAGGCACATAGCAAAGTGTGTCTTTACTGTATCCTGCCAGAGGACCACACCCCATCCTCCTTTTTCTCCCCAGATTTTATTTTAGTTGGAGACAAACTGCAGACTCCTGCAAGGATGGATTAGCGACCTCTGGAAGCAAGACTGCTGGGTGCATCCATTAGAAAGCACTTCTGCCTCACATCCCTTTTGGGTTGGAAATTAGGTGTTGGTCCATGTGAAGCTGGCTGCAAAATTCCTTATAACCTTGGTAACAATAGGTAAAGGTTTGGGGTTTTTTTGAAAAAGAAAATGCTCCCAATCTGCACTGGTGGACACTAACTTGGGCACTCTCCAGCTGCAGAGATCCCAGACAAAACTGGGAGCAACAAACTCACTGTCTTTCCCTCAAAGATAGAAAGTGTTGGGAAGGTAGATTTAGACAAGAAAAGAGCAACTGTCCCTGCAGAGAAAAGTTTTCAGACTCTGTGTCTCCCAGGGCACCTACCAGAAGCAGGAGTGCTGGTATCCATGGCTGTTCTTGGAGATGATGATCACAGTTTTCCTGTAATGCTGTAGTGGAACATCCATTTTGCCAGGCCTCACTGCCAGCATGACTAAAGGGTTCTGTCCTCTGAGAAGAGGGAGGGTAACTCAAGGCAGAGGGATTTTGCCTTTCTTGCTTGTTTTGGGGACGTTTTTGGTGCTGCTCCAGCCATGGACTTATCAGATAAACAGCAAACAAAACTCCATCAATCCACTGAGAGCTGAGATTATTCTTCTGGATGCTTTGTTTTTCTTTCTAAAGAAGCAAAGAAAAATATTTTCTCAAGATTCAGCAGGTGACCGTCCTGTGTTTTAAATAAAGCCATAATTTCAGCTTGCTCCTCACACTTGTTGTCTTCTCTATATCCACCAGAACCTATATTCAGTTTGAGCTCCCTGGGTTTCTTCCAGGAGCCAATTTAGCTAAAATATATGGACAGCTGGGACACAGCAGGGAAGAAAATGAGAGACAGGGCTGACTGTGTTACCAGTTGAGTTCTGTTTCTGCTCTTCAGACTGACTTGCATGATCTTGGGCATGTCATAACCTTTTTGTGTCTCAGTTCATATGCGTTCAGATAGGCACAATTATAAACCTTTCAGGGTTTTTCTGATGGTGGATTTTATTCTAAAATACATGGCTGAGGGCAAGCATATGTGTGCAAATCACTATATAAACAAGTTATTCAGCACTAACAGCCCTCTAAAAATGGAATCAGAAATGTTTTTATATTATCAAATGTTAGACCAAGAAGTATTATCTTTTTCCAAGTATCACTGCAAGGTTAATGACTTCTCTTTTTGTTGAGTGCTGTGTGTCAGAATATTATTGTGTTTAATATAACCAGTGTGTAAGGTGCTGCTGTGCCTATGAACTTTGGGCACAGATGCACAAAGCAGCTATACTCTGCAGTGATAGAAACTAAAACAAATTCATCATTGCAATGACAGCTTTCTAACAAATATATTATACAAAACATGCATTTCCTAAGGTACACTCTAAAGACTTCATTTAGGGAATTAAAAGCATCACTCCTGCTATTTTTGAATTTTTAAGAAAAAAAACCCCAAAACAACCAACAAGTTTCACACCTTAATCAAATCAGGGATTTGAAAATGAAGTTTGGCCATTTTGTCTCCAACTGGAGATATTCAGACATAATGGGTAAGCATTGCTAACTGTCTCATTGTCATCAGAGAGCACCATGAATTTAGGAGAGAAGATCCTACTGACTGGGGGATCTGGAAACAGACCCTCTCCCCCTGCCCCTACTTGCTATTTTTCACCTTCTCCTTTTTTCCTTCATTTTCTCTGTTCTCACTCTGCTCTATAAGAAAGGAAAATAGAAATGAATGAACCTTCCCAGACCTTTTAACTAAAATTCAGGGTTGTCTTTGTTCCTATGTTTTGATTTTAGAAACCGACTATCAGCGTGTATCTTATTTGTCTTTGCACAATTTCTTGTCTGGAGAGTCAAGGAATCATATACTGCCACCACAGACTGGTATCCAATACTCCTGCTCTCTCCAGGGTTAAAATCCTGCTTATCAAATTGATATACATAAGGGCCCAATCTTTCCCAAAAGGGCAAAAATACAGAAGAAAACAAAGTAAGGTATTTGAAACCAAAGAGAGAGAGAGAGATGAAGCTTATAGATAGGTGAAAAAGTCACTGTGAGTAAATAGAAATTAGCAGGAACACAACAGCAGGAAGATGGTTTTATACAATACATATTTTCCTCCTTAAATTAAATTTTGGGATTTCAGATCATTTGAACTAAAATATAAGCAACTAAATATGAAGAATATAAGCAAAGAAATATAATCGATTTTGCCAGCCCATTTTCAAGAGGGTGTGCTGATCCCACTGAAGAAACAATGCTTTGGCAGGTAATTAGCTTTTCACAGGAGCAGATAAGGTTTGCCAAGTTGTACCTTTGAGGAGCTGCTCTGCTTAAAGACAGCCAGCTCTTTATCAGTCTGACACACACAGATGCCAAGATCAAAGGACCAAGCAGACATCTGCAATGTCCATCCCTAATGAGGGGAGCACCCGAGATTTGTGGGTGCTTGTGGCCAAAAGGAACAAAAATCAGAGTGTCCTTGAAAGCTTATGAAGTTTTACCAGTAAATTACACATTTGGCATGGAAATAGGAATATTAGTCCCTGACCACCCATATAAGCACAAAGCAGTGAGTTTTGGGTAATGGGTTGGGTGACAGGGCAGGGAGAAAGATGAATTAAGGAGGGGGAGAGAGGAAAAAATAGATAAGGAAACAGAGGGAAAGAACACTAGCTCTGGCTCCTGTGTTGGTCCAGCTGGGAGGTCCAGGGTTCTGGGACATGCACAGGGCAAGTACACTGGGTTTGGTGGTATATCTTTTTATAGATAAATTCTTCCCACCCTGGAAATAACGTTCTCACTTTCAATGCAAATTAGTTCTCACACACAGTTCATTCTTGCAGACCTTTCTGTAAAGCGGTTGGAGGCTTCAGGGTCTTTGGTGGTCTTGTTCACCCCCTACAGTCCATGCATGTAGAAGGGATTACAGGTAACCTCACCCCTGATGAGACACAGCTGTGTTAATTACCCAAAAATAACTTTGCCCCTGATGAATCACAGCTACATCCAGTGAGGATGAGTGTGTAAAAAGGTGCATTGGCTAGTCAGGGGAGGATCCTGAGGAAGAAGGAACTGAAGGTACAATTCATAGGGACAAGAGGACTGGCATAAACGGGAGAGTTGCTGCTGTGAGGGGTCTGCTGTGAGGTCAGTCTGGGTCTGCAGTCAGAGCCTGCAAGGGAAGCCTACAGTGGGAGCTTGCTGTAGTTAGAGTAGTTGGAGTCAGGATGGCTGAGTTGTGAAGAAGAATAGATCATGGCCCTTTTTCACTCTGATAAAGAGGAGTGCGTGTCTTGCCTCATTTCTATCCCTAAGGCAAGGTCTGCTGCAACACAGGCACACCTCTCAACCTCACTCTGGGCTGTGTGGTGTTGTGCTTATGTCCAGAAGCAAGAATAAGGATGTCTGTCCAGAAAAGTGCTGCCCTACCTCCATATGGCCCCTGTTCCAGCCACATCCTTTCTCAGAGGCTGTTATTATCAGCAATCCATGGCTGGCTCCACAGCTATCTGGCTATCTGTGTTTCTGACATACACTTTAGCCCCCTCTCTTTTAGGCTTCTACAACATCAATATCTGAACTAATGACCATAATGCTGCCTTAACAAACAGTGGAGTAATGGAATCACTCTTAGAGCATGGTACAACATCTGTTGTATCCCAGAAGTGCATGTTTACTTCATGGGTATAAGATCACCAAGGGCAACTTGCTTCAGAGACAGATGTTTGTAATTTCCTTTAGGTCATCTGGGTTGTATGCCAATTGGGAAGCCAGTGCAAAACACAGAAAGGCATTTCCAATGCACTTGGATCTTTCAATCCCTGTTGCAATCAATGCTGCTGAGCTGTAAGGGGTATGCTGCACAAATGCAATGAGCTATGCTTTTCTAATTGTTCATGCCAATGGCTGAAAAATCAGACCTAGTACAAGTCTCCCATGAAAAAAGCCTACACCCACATACTGTACTAATCGGTGAAAGATGTATTTATTACTACATCTGTTTCCTGACCCAGGGTTTTGATTTTCCTGTTTTCTCATTAAATTTTGCTGTGTTTATTTGCCACATTCACATTTTTGTTATGGTTCTGGTGATGAAAATATTTGGAAATACTTTGGCAAAAAACACATGGAAAAATCCAGATACTGAGGAATTCAAACTAATTAACTTAATCATAGAACTATGTAACTGGTATTTGACAGAATAGATGAAAACATGATCAATCCTGTACATTGACAGTAAGAGAAAAAGTCTGAAACATTGTTTAACAGTTACAGTTAGTTCCATGGCCATTATTGGGACACTTGGGTTCTCTTTATTTAGGAACAGCTGAAGCAGCAAGGTAGACTATGGCTGCTAAAGGATGAATAGTCTGATGGAGAAAGTCAGAAGGCCTAAAACAGCGATAATCACAGTCTAACAGGCAATAACACTTTGAAAGAAGACCATTCCTAAATTTGACAACTATTTGACAGGTGGCAGGTTTGCTTCTTCCAAGTGGTAAAATCCATGATGTGAACAGAAGAAAGCTTCCTATGACTTGTATATGTATATGTATATACCATACATTCTTATGATATATCTTAACAAAGATTGTTCATATACTTAAATGGAGATGGTTCTGCCATCATTGCAGGTCTGGAAATTTCTGAGAAGGATTTCAGTGTGTGTCTCAACCATATGCCTCTGTAGCCTTCATAAAAAGTTATATCTGTAAAGTGGAAGCAACATATCCCACCTTCACTTCAGATAGGGACAGTAAAATCCAGCAATGACTGAACTGCCCAGAGAATAACAAACAGGCAAATGGCTGAAAGAATTGAGTTTATTCAGCCTGAAGAAAATTGCAGCCTTCCAGTACCTGAAGGGAGCCTATTTACAAGTGCCTGGAGTGACAGGACAAGAGGGAATGGCTTCAAACTCCTACGGAGTAGGTTTAGATTGGATATTAGGAAGAAATTCTTCACTCTGAGGCCCGCAGGCCCTAGCACAGGTTGCTGCCCTGACCCTGGAAATGTTCAAGGCCAGGTTGGATGGGGCTTTGAGCAACCTGGTCTAGTGAAAAGTGCCCCTGCCCTTTTGGGCATGCGGGTGTGAATGAGATGATCTTTAACGTCTCTTCCAAGCCAGGCCATTCTATTATTCCATGAAAGCATAGACAGGCCTAACAGTGGTCAGCTCAATAGTGCCAAAGCAGCGCACTGCTGCAAAAAAAAATTAACAAGCGCTATTTTCAAAGGCACGTATGTGACAAACAACCCCCTCCTTCACTCCCCTTTTATTACACTTGTGTGCATAAAAGGCAGTATACACCTTAAAAACTCTAGAGGGGTGCCAGAAAACAGCAAATATTATGCACAGGAATAATTTTTATAAGTTAGGCACAAAGCTTTAACAATGAGGTGATCTTTGATGTAGATGCAAATGAATTTAAAATGTTCCACAGCAAGCAGTTCCCACCCAGGGGATGTAAACAAGCTACTCCTGCAATAACAAAGCATTTGCCTTGCATCTAGAGTTTCTTAAGGGGGGAAAAAGAGAGAAATCAGATTTTATGAAATGCCTTATTAGAAGACATTCTCAGGGGGAGAAGGGGTATGGAAATGCAGAAACAGTGTCAAATGTAGTAAGTTAATAAAAACCAAATAAAATCCATATGCTTTAACTAAAGCCTAATGCATTATTCATAAAGAAGGTCTTTCTCTCACAAAGAAAGTTCAATGCATCATCCTGTTTACTATATTTTACAGCATCAATTAGAAAAGAGGGATTCTCTTCCTCTCCAGAGTTAGTAATACATCTTCACCGTACAAGAAAATTTATTATGGCGTTTAAGAGCTTGATGAGAGATGCATAAAAGTAAATCAGCAAGACTGAAAGAAAATCGGCATGTGAGAAAGGAAAAGCAATTTCTTTATTGTGAAAATTCATTCAGTTTAAAATGACTAGGTGATGACAGGCCTGTTTTTCTTTTTTGGACCAACTCGCGTAAACTGTGACTGTGGGAAGGAGCAATGGAGGAGGAGGAGGATGTTGGTTCCCAACTACACCCAGTGTCCTCCTTCTCTAGAAAAGGACCAGATAAACTGTGGTCTCTGGGTGGATGTGGGGAGACACAAGAAAAAGCATCAAAAAGTTGAATTTAGAAGCATACATGGAAATTATTATTTAATTTTTGTTGTTGTTGTTGTTGTAGCTACTACTTAGGATAATATCTGCCCGGGCTCAAAGCTTGTGCTACACAGATCTGGTTGGGCTGTCGCTGAATTTTTAATAATTTTTAAGCTAAGAAAAAGAAACAGTTCAGAAGCCATCCTTCCAGAAATATTTTACTGGATTCATTATGGACATATTTTATGATTATAGGTTTGTCTTGTTCTTTTAAGATTTTTTTTTTCTTTTTTCCCCAGCTACTCTAGGCACCTAATAACACAACAATGTCATGCTAGCAGGTAGATGCAAAAATCACCATGGACCATTATTAACTGGAGCTTGAATATTCACATGACGTGAGCAACTCTGTAAGGAGAATAGACTGGGTTTGAAAACAAAATGTTTATGATGTGACAGCTTTGAGCATATTCTGTTCCTTAAATGTTCTTATTCAGAAGTCTGCTCTTAAGATTACATAGGTTTGGGTAAATAGACAAAAACTTCAGCTTTTACACTGCAACTGTTTGCAGATATTTCCCAAGCATCTTTTAAAAAAATTGTATTGGAGGGCTTTTCATAGTGAAGGAGATTCTGAGATTTTCAGATTTGGGTTGCTTTTCTCTACATCACATTTTCTTTTTCCCTGACCTCACCATATCAATTTACTAATGAGTGTGGCGACAACTTCCAGTGAACAGGAATTAAAAAGATAACTTTTCGGGAAAGTTCTTTGAGAAGATGCACTTAGTCCAATTGAAAACTCTAATTGCGTGCACCAGCAAAATGTCACAAAAATCAGACATGGAAAACACATTTCTATTTACATTTCAAATAGACTCCATAGACTTTTATACTTGAAAGTCTTCATTTCCATCTTCAAACCTCAGTCCTTAATGCTCCCCAAAAGGCTAAAATCTCTTAGGAAGATTTATAGGGAGCAAACAAAGAATCCTGGCAGATATGCTTTCAGCAAGTATAAATACATAAATCTCATCAGCTGCAGAATCCACAGGGCATGTGTGAGGAGCTTCTACAACTGAGTCCTTTCAACTACATTAAGAACAAACTAGTCACCTCTGCTCAGGTTTTTCCCTGGGATATTAAAATCTCAATTACATTTATAGAGTCTCTGTTTCGTTATTCAATTAGTGGTTAGACTGGTTTCCACTGGGAAAACAAGGGAATATAGGCAAAATGGAGGAGACCCAGAAGATGTTAGAGATGTGTGACCCTGACAGATGTGTAAGGTTGGGACTAATCCTCAATGGCAGATACAGAGATGCAAAGGTAACGTGTCCCGTTTCCTGAAGTCCCTATACAGCTCCATATCCTCGTATCATCCTGAAACATGCAAGCTATGTAAAGATTCTCAAGTGTTAGGGCTCCCAAAATAATATTTTAATATATTATCACCCCTGTGCAAAATAAAGCATCAGTCAACTGAAGGCTCTTCTTAAGTGTTAGCTAACAAATCACCGGTTACAAGTTACACTTTCAAGTTCTTTTTTCCTTCTTCTTCATTCTTGCTTTCCCAATGGTTAAAAATCCATCAAAGTCCCCAGCTTTTTCCTGAATTCATCTCTCTCTAATTCATTTAATTGAGATTTTTCTTAAACATCCATGACCCAGGATCTTATGGTAGCTCATACTTTGGTTTGGAAAATGAGTACAAATAGAACTTACAGGTAGACTGAGGAGCTGGGAGATGTGATCTCTCTTCAGTTCTACATCTCAACCTGTCCTCACACCACGCTTGGGGCTGTTCAAATTTGCTCCTGGTTATAGGTTCAGCTGCATAAGGGCCTTTGTTTGGATCTTAAAAGATGTTCAGTTCATTTTACTGAAGATGTTTTGGGTGCTGTTAGACAGAAAGTATGTTGCAAGTAATGTTTGATATAATAATGATGAGAGTAAAATTGCATGCATTTTTTTTTTTTGCTAACAAAAATTTCTGATTCTACTTGGGTTTTGTATCTCATTAAGAGAAACATCAGAGTGTGCAGTTAATTCATTTTTTTATGTGAACAGAAGAATTCTCAGAAAATGTATAAACATTTAAAATACTTTTATGTCTGTATAGGAAAACATAAATGAAGTTACAGGGAAAAAGCAACTATTGAGCTAATGACCTCTGAAAAAACTTAGTATATGAGTAGATTGAGGATAAAAAAAAAGGATAGAATTTAATTTAAAAAATATTTTATTCTATTCCGTTCTAAAAATATTTGACTGGAATATTTAGTAGTATTAAGTGTAGAACTTGATTATCAAATTAAATATTGATTATCAATTTAATGCTTGTTTTGCCAGTAATGTAACCAAAGTGTAGCTTATCAGAAAGTTCCATGGTAAGTTGACACAAGAAGACAAACTGAATCACTGGACTTTTAGTAAAATTACACTGAAATGCCTTGTTTTAATTAAGTCAATTTTCTTTTAAGCTGTAGCTTTCCTTTATTTATATGTTAATCTTTATATTTAATTGCTAAATTGATAAATAACAATTTCTATAAAATGCTAAACTCATTCAGTGAGAGTCTTCTGACTTATGTGGGGCTCCTGAAATTGTCTTTAGAGGTATTATTCCAATTGAAGCCCTGGGACCTTATCTCATCATTGGCTGTGACTTAAGGGGATAACAAAATAATAAAGTATGGAGAGGTGTAATAGAGTGATCATTAAAGAGAAAGTACCATTAATGTATCATTAAAATCAAGGACATTATGGCAGAGAGTTTGCTATTTCATCAATGAGTGTCAAGGAACTTAAAGGAGTTTTGTTCAAAGAAAAGAAGTCAGCTGTGAACTGTCCCCTAAGTTAATTTATAGGAGTGAGTAATAATGGGTCCAGCCAAAAAGAAAAATGAAATGGTGGTCACACATATTAATGATTCAAACTGTTTTCCCTGGCTCTCTACACTACAAACAGAAGTCTAATGAACAATTCACAGAAGCTGGTTTCCACTCAGAGTTTCAAGAATCTGAGGATTTTTTACTGAAAAGTCAGGAACTATTAAATCTCCAGGTCATTGTGTACATCTGACTCCACTCAATAATAAATACTGCGGTTCAACCAACAGTGACCTAACAAGTCAGTTTTAAGTTTTTATTTAAAATAGAAGTTCAAAGAAGAGCAGAAAAATTGGAACAATGACAAATCCAAAGTATTTTGAAGATTCATTGTCCTTTGGCAGGATATCCTTAAATTTCAGATTAGAAAAATGTGTATTAAAAAAATCACGAAGTCATTTTGCCCAGTATTAGCATAATACTTATCTTGATTGCTTTCATAGACATTGCACCCAAGTATCTTAATTTGCTTTGTACTAGAAAATAGGAAAAGGAACAGAAAATTCAAGCTAGTGATTTATTCAAGCATTAAGGTAATATGGTTCTGGGTATATTATAAATACCTATAGTATGTTATTACCCCTAAATCAAAAAGTGTCTTCTGCCAAAAAGGCTGAACTCCCTGAAAGCCATTTCTGATGAATCAGCAGGAGATAACAGTAGAATTACATGAGACACACCATTCTTGGGGGATCTAAAATCAATACTTTCTGTGTTATTTCAGACTCTGCTGGCTCCACAAGTAAAATGCTGCAGTCTGTAGTTCTATACTAAAAATTAATTTGGCTCACTATGTCTGAGGCTTAAACTTCAGCCACACAGTTAATGATGCATGATATCACTAATCATTTCCTCTATGAAATAGCAAACTCTAGCTAAAAAATAAGACATGAGAAGACAGTTGCTTCTAAGGTTAAGAAGGAAAATGTTTTGAGACCTTGGCAACTTCCCAATGATTACTACTTTAAATAAATTTTAGAGGTCTCTCTGGGCATCACAACTGACAAATATTCTACTCAGTGAATTTTGCAGTACCTGTTTTGGCAACATTCTCCCTTCAAATAAGAGAAAAAACCTTCAAATTTCAAAGATATGCAGAATGCAGCCTCGTGATAAGAGTGTAACAGCACTTACTCTTCTATTCTAGTTTGTCCATATGGGTCAAGTGCAGAACACTGAAGAAATCTGTTTTTTTTTTTTTTTTTTTCTCCAAGTTCTTTTTTTTTTTTTTTTTTTTTTTTTGCTTTCTATCACTCTCTGGAGACAAGTGCTACTATGGTCACCCTTACCAGCCAGCCTAAACCAGGTATAATTGACCTTTTCTAACCACTATCATGTTCTTGGGGGAAAAAAAAAAAGAATGATTTTCTTTGTAGTACATTTATTTAAGACAGTACAGTGATAATTAAGCATTTCAGGAAAGTTTGGTATATTTTGTTACTTAGAAACAGCATTCAAAGCAACATCATGTAACAACTTCTGGGCTTTACCCCAGCCTTAACTGAAAAACACAAAGGTTAGATGTTTGTTCAAATGTAGAGGACAAGGATGACTTAAGAGTTCTTGGCTTGGTTCTCAAGCACGATGACCTAATTTCTGTGCCTGCTAGTCTGTTTGAACCTGATGTCACAGGACAAAGGAGTTAGCCACCATAGTGGCAGGCAGGGATTTGTCCTGGGGTGACTTTATCATGCTGAATTGTATCCCCATTCTTCTGTTTAGCCCAGTTTTGCACCTTTAAAACTAGATCTGAGAGTGAAGGAGGGGAGAAGGAGAAGCAGTGGAATGTCTGAGGCAGTTGTATTCAAAAACATAGAGATTTCAAAAACATAAGAGTTTTTCCTTCTCACAGAGTTGTCGGCAGCACAGACAGTGGGAGAGAGCTCTCCTTTGCTTTTTAGTTAGCTTTTAGCTAGCTGAGGCAGAGTAGTTCCCCTGACTGTGGCTTTTTTTTTCTTCTTGGAGCTGTTTAAACCTGCTCTTGACTGAAAACCCAGAAAAAACACCTGGAGCTCACGCCTGTGGCCCGCCAGGCATTTTCCAGCCCTGGAGGGCCTGGTAAGAGACTGAGCCAGCCAAGCTACACCCCACGACAAGGATTTTCTGAATTTGCCATCTCTTCAGAACACCGAGAGGTTTTATTGTTTAATATTATTCATTTTTTATGCTTGTGAATACTTTGCTTGTTAAATAAGCATTTTTTTTTCCACTTTTCTCCAAGGAAATATTTTCCCAAACCAGCTGGGGGAGGGGCTGCTTGAATCTGCTTTCTAGAGTGATCCCATTTGGAGGTTTCCTCCCAAATTTGCCTTAAACCAGGACAGGATTAAAGTTCCAGAGACAAAGATGCTACTTGTTACTTTTATCATCTGACTAGTGAGTATTGTATTCAATAGAATAGAGATAATGAAAAGAAAACTATGGTGTGCACAGTGGCAGGTTCAGGCTTAAATATCTTCCTTTTAGCTTCTTCTATTGAACATTTGCCAGAGCAGGGCCAAGTACACGTGCTGAAAGGGAGATTCCTGCTGAAGCCTCTTTACATCATCACTGCTGAGAAAAATCACTGCTCTGGTAAGGCATAAAAATAGATAACCCAGATGTTTACCAATAGCTAGTTTCCCCTTGTTTTTAGACAAAATTGGAAAGAAACCAGATGCAACAATTAAAAGAGCATTTAAGAGCCTAGAAAAGACCATCAAAGACCATAGGGAATTCAACTGGTGCACAAGTGACCTTTATTAAACACAAAGTCATTGTGGCAGTTGCAAGCAATTGTTATTTTTTTGAGAGGAAAAAAATTCATGGAGGAAAACATAGCACATTATTTTGGTTAGACTACTGTGTTATCTTCTGGGGTTAGAATCCTCTTCTACCATTTTTATTCATGATATGCTGATAAATCTGCTTTTAAGACTGTCCCTTTCCTTTCATTTTGAGAAAGCTTATCCTCTGTAGATACTTTAATGAGAGAAAGACTGATTGTTTGAAAAGCCAGCTTGATACTTATCATGTTGACAGATGGTATTAATTTGTGGTGAAATTATACTGTATTCTTACTCATAATTGACCCTAGAACTGGAGCTGTTGGCTAGTGAAATGCATTAGGTATACCATAGGTGCCAAGACTATGATCACTGAAATAAAGCTCATTTAAGTAAAATGTACTGCCTGAAAAATCAGTCTAGTAACTAGTCCTGTCAGTCATCAGAATTACTACATTTTATAGGTAGAATTGTAAGAAAGAACAAAAAAAACTTTTCAGATTGAGTAATAATCTCTAATAGTTATTCAGTCAGTGTATTTATATGGCAAAACAATAAAGATAATACACTGCAGACAATCGATGTAAATGGCAAGTCAGCAAATATCTTCAGCTTTCTGTCTTTTATAAAGTAAATGTGGTAAAAATTACAACTGACAATTATGAAAATCATGGGTAGGGTTGGATTTCCAATACCTTCTCACAAAAATCTGAATAATAATAAATACAGGGAGTGAGAATATATTCTTATATAAATGGATTTGAAGAATAAATGACGCTTTAAAATACTGGAAAGGCCTAAGAATGTTTTACTGACTTACTCATATTGCATATTATGAAGTTGTTAAAATACATGCAGTTAATGAAGAGAGCTCAAATCAATTAAGTATTTTTTCCCTCTATTTTTTTGAACACAGTTATATTTTAAAATTACAGAGCTTTAGATTTAACTTTTTTTTATTTATCTATTTTTCCACTCCCTTCCCAGAAGTGAAAACATAAATAAGCAATCCCATTATAGTCAGTAAAGTTCACTGATAAGTCACAGAGACTTCTCTGATATCACAGTGCTAATATGGTAATACTCAATCATTGCCACTCTGGACGTATCTGTGTAGTTACTTTTCCCTCTACAGAATACACAAGATATGAAAGGCCTCAGTGCTAGTGCGTACTGTGACTAATCAGTCCTAATTTGACTAAAAATGTCTCAGCTTTGAAACACTTCTAATTCCTGTGTAAAATGGAAGAATTCTTAGTCAAAAGAAATTTTTCTGTGTTATGGTATTTTTTGCTGTGTCACTGCCCAACTAAGAATTTCACCTCACTTATGAATTGATTTTACACTGTCATTTTTAATTTTCCTGTTACATTTTTTAATGGTAAAAAAATTACAGATTTTTTTCATTAATGTGTTGTCAATGTGACGTGTGCTCTGCCTGTAATGATGGCTTCAGGAAAGGTTGTTAAAAATATGTTTAAACCCGCTTGAGACCCTCATGTTTTAATGGGAAAAATGAGGAAAAGATGCTGCTAATTCTTGTAGTTTGGGATTTTTGTTCCTGGCTTTGCAGAACTAGACTTGTACAGAACAAGATAGTGTATCATGAATGGAGGAGAGAAAAAACCCCACCAACACTCCAGGAAAGAAAAACCAGAGAGGAACTCCTTTTATTTGACCACTGCTAATCTACATCTCAAGAAGGTAGAGGCAGACAAAAAACCAAAAAATAGATCAGTAAATACTGGGAGACGACAACTTTTCTAGTTTATGTTTCAATCAGCAGGCTTAGCAATGATAGTGAAAAGTAGACAGGTGAGAATGTAAAAGTCAGATTAAGTGAGAAGCAGGAATAAAGAAAACACAGGTAAGAAGGAAAAGGGGTGGTTGCTGCAGTTAAAGGTCTGTCAGAGGCTTTCCATTTCAACAGCTGTGCAACTGTAAAAGAGTATAAGAAGGAAGCCATTTGGAAGACCCTAGAAAGATGTGAGAAAACGTGGCAAAAATGAAACAAACTGAAAACACAGAAGAAACACACAGGAGGTAGGGAAAGTGAAGGACAGATACCACATGACTGAACGATGGTAGTAATAAATCCACATGAATGAGAAACAGGATAGGAAAGTAATAGAATTATTGCTTTTATCTCATTCGTTTCTTTAGCAACTGAACAATAATGAAAAAATAAATGAACTAACATGAAAATTCTTATTTTCTTAAGTATAGCTTTCTTTTATTCCTGTTTACTTGAAAACCCATTAATTTAAAATATGTATGAAGAAAAAGGAAAAGCTGTTAGTCTATAGACATGTACAGCAAGGTTCAATTTGAAGCACTTTTTTTATGGCCAAGTTTCAAAGAGCAGTCAAATGGGATTTACAATGTCAGTGTTGACAGGATCTTAAGCATAACAGCATTCGATAGCTGCCACCATAACTCTTGGGGTAGAGATGACTACAGTAAGTTGTAGGCTACAATTAAAGCTCATTCTTACTTCTTTTTTCTCAACATTGAAAAGGTTGAGGACGTAGGGATCTCACAGCTGCTACATTATTTTTCTGGTTTAGACTATCCATAAATACCATGGAAAAGCAGAAGCAGTTGTCTTTTTTTTTCCTTTGAGAGGGGGATTTTTTTCTGTTAGAAAGTGGTGAAAGGACAGAAAAAAGGGGAAAGTGATGAAAACTAATACAGTTGAGGTTTATTTAGACAAAACACCTCCTTTAGATCTTGCTGTTCTAGAGATCATTCTCCTTCTCTCTTTTGTTTAAAAAACTCAGCCTCTACAAAGTGTCTGGACTTTTATTATGTTGTTGTTGTCGTCGTTACAAATTGTAAGGAAATCAGAAATACTCGCATATATTCTGTTTAGAAATCTGAACTGACAAAATGTCAGTAAGATGCTAAGCAATAACTTGTCCTGAATATCACCAGATTCTGTCTGAGAAATACCATTTCAGGCAGCTGATAGTCATACACTCATCAGAAACTGAATTCACATCAGCTGACTTAGTAAGAATTTAATAATGCATAATGCATTATGCAACCTAAAAAAACATTAGCTGGGTAGTTCAAGAAGATAGAGTTGTCCTATTTTGTAGGATTCTGACAATGAATCATCACTTCCTTCATATTACATGTTGCTGGGTGCCTATCTGGTTGATAGTAATCTGAATCTGGAAGGAAAGTGCTTAAGGCCATTCTAACATAAGTCTCATAATATTGAAAATAGGTCAGCTGTAAATTTTCTATTATGATTTTGGTCTGACAAGGGACACTGTGACAATCTGAATACAGATATAAAAATTTTATAAGCTTAATATTGTCAGCTAAATCAATATTATACTTTTCCATGCTCAGTACTGAATTTTTACTTCAGACCATGTAGTCTCAGGATAAAGCATTCCTAGCAAAAGCTACTCAGTGTCATGTCTGTGCTGAGATAACTCTGCACTGGAGCCCAGAGCAACCGGTATTGTTGCTGGCCTCAGGATACACTGTAGAAAACAGATTTTGACATAGTTTTCCTGACATAGTTTGCCTGTATCTCATTAAATAAATATAAACAAGAATAATTTTCAGTCTGCTTAAAGATAGGAACTAAAAAAAAATGGAAACGACAGCTGGTAATAGACTGGAAACATCCTAATGAAAGGCAAGATACCAGTGGCACTGTAAATTCTCCAAGGGAATAAATGGGGAGGGGGCAAAATCCGTTTATGGGCTCCCTCACACTGACCATCTACTCCAAGGAAGGCTTCTTCAGTCCATCGTACTGTCCAGCCTCTTATAACTACTCTGATGTAATATTTTAATTGTTTTACTTTTCTAGGAGCTTTGTCAAGAGAGTTGTCTAGAAGCTGTTGCTATAGAAAGCTGAGTCTTCAGGTTTCTAATATTCTGGGTTTTTAGAGGAAGGCTTGAGCAATGCAGATTTATCTCACAGGGGGTGAGCAGCCACTGTTGAAGGAAATTCAGAAAAATAGGTTCTGTACAATAAGTAAGAAAAGAAAGTTAGGAACTGAGATTATTTAGGATTATAGTTGGGTTAAAAAAATTAAATAATGATCTATGAAATGTGAAATTGCAAAGTAAAGTCAAAGTACTTCAGGAAATAGCAAGTTATGATAAAAAATGATATTAATTCTGCAAGACATCCCTTTCTTGCTTACAACACAGCTTCACCTATGCTTGTTAGAAAAAAAGACATTGTTTTTATCAAGAAATAATATCCTGTACAAAATTGGGTCCATCATTTTCCCTGAAAATTAAAAATTTCTATTGACACCAGGATCTGTATAGAAGTTGAGGAATGACTGGATTTTGTTCTTAGAGGACCTGCCAGGTACTGCAACAGTAGCAATTATTATGAAAACTTAATATTGGTTATGTTCTTTGCATACAGTACTTAATAACGTCATATGCATTCATATTATCTCTTCGTAATTTATTTTGAATAGTTTTATACACAGCTCATAAATTATTATTATTATTATTGTTGTCATTGCTTTTTTTTTTTTTTTTTTTTTTTTTTTTTTTTTTTTTTTTTTTTTTTTTTTTTTTTTTTTTTTTGAGGTCTGAAGGCAACACAGATGGGAAATGAGGAGAGAAAAAAACCCCCAAAAATTGACATAGACATATAAATAAAGCAAAACTAAATTTTCTCTGAACTGCAAACCGTAAATGCTTTTACAAACAAATTTGTAATGCCATACAGTAGTTTCAGTGATTCACATGTTCTTTCCATGGTTGTAGCACTGTATGTCACTGCTTTAATGAAACCTCTCATCTTCAGGCAGAGCAGCTGAATGCTACTGCAAGGTCCATTTTACTGCCCTGACTTGTAAATGCTGTACACCTTGTTATTCAAGCTGCAGGTAGCAAGCTACCTGTGAATTATCAGCTTTGCCAACAGGCAGAGCATAACAAGGATTTAATTGCCTTCGCCTTTGGCATCCTTCACCTTCAAGGGATGGCAACTGTTATTTCAATTGTAAGACACAGCAGCTACTTAGTGGTCTTTCACCTGGAAAAGGATCAAGAATGAAAGTGTTGATTAATCAAAATTTGAGTCTGTCAACTGCTTTTAACTACTTCTCCAACCCTGCAAGATTAAAAAGTTCTTCTGGAAGAGTCTGCAAGCCTCAGGGTCTGCAGTCGCCTTGTGGTTTTTGAAAATTGTGTTCAGGCCACTGGTAATTAAAAGGTGACTAGGCAAGGAAAGCAATAGAGGGGAGGAAAGAATTATTGGCTTCTGCTCCACTTCTTTGCAGTTTCCTGAAAATCAGTTCTCACAACAGAGTATCCCTAGGATCTGTGCACTGTATGGGCTGTTAGGTGTACTGAACTCATACTTGGTTGAGCAGTGATTTCTACCAGTACCACAGCAAACATTGCAGCAGCTGGCAGGGCAGTCCCCTCTCCAGGCAGTTACAGCCCAGGCTTTCACAAAGGGTTGCAATCCTGCAGTGGCACTGCCAGAAGCACTGTACCGAGTTTAGGGCTTGCCACTCTGGTGCTGTGTGAAATTTTCTTGACCTGCTTGCAGTTTCATTCCACTTGCTTCTGCTGTGACAGCAGTTTCTCAAACTCACTAAGTGTCCATGGCTAATTTGTCCTGCTTTTTTTTTTTGTCTTGGGTGATACAAGTGCAATTTTTATGGCAACAAGCTCTTTGTGCCAAGCAGAATATGTACAACTAGCAGAGACACAGTGCAGGGAAACACAGCCTTGTTATAAATTAATCCAACGTGGATGGTAGACCAAGGAAGAGGCAGCAATCCACATCAGCCAGTAAAGGATTTCAGACATTGAGCACACCTCTCCCTCTCCTCACCAGCACGAAAGGCCTGACCCTGGGAACCAGAGGAGCAGAGGGAGAGTGAACATTGCCCCAGGAGAAGGGACATGTACTTTAAAAAAATTTAACTGCATTGTTTTTCTTTCTGTAATAATTACATCTGGATTAGAAATAATTAGCCTTAGGATTTCCATTGTATTAACAATAAATTCTTGGGTTTATGTACATATAACTGTGCTGCATCTTTGCCCATAAAAAATTATAAGACGATAAAATCTTGGCTTAATGGAAAAATATGTAGAAACTATTTTCTATTATCTTATTAGATTCAGCATTTCAATGTATGCTCCTGCATATGTAGAATGTTGCAAGAATTTTCTTAGCTTTGAAAAGATTTAGATAATTTCACTGCTTTTACCAATTTAGTCACTCTCAGACTTAAAAAAATAAGCATTTTTTTAAATTTTAGAAACTCTTCTCTCTAGAAACATTTTGACAATTATATCAGTCTTTTTTTGTTTCTTAGAAAACATATTCATTTCATCAAAACTTTTGAACTGGGAGATGTCTCTTGACAAGGATGGAATCTCTGATCAAGAAGAGCAAGGGGATAACAAGAGGGGGAAAAACTCAGAAACTACTGGCTAATTTATTACTCTCTCATGAATTTGAATTTCTCTTGGGAGTTATTTTTCAAACTCAGAGATTGAGTCTATAGCAATCAAAACCCTTCAGTTAAAACATGGAATATTCATGTTCAAATTCTGTCCCCGAAACTGTACCACTATGGGACTGGAAAAGTATTTGACATGCCGAGATTTCACAGGAAAAGTAAACTTGCAACTTGAGAAGAAAGCTAAAAGTTAGCCCCATAGTACAATACTTAATATACTACTTGAAGCAAAAATACACTACTTGCAACACCTTTTTTTTTGACCTGTCACTATAGTGACATATACACTAATCTTTATGAAATTTCAGCTCTTTTCCTTCTTTAGAAAATACTCTCCTACATAATGATAAAAAGGTTACTGTTATATCAATTAGACCAGTTTTAAAAGCAAAGTGAAAGAAGGGGCAGTTAATTTTTCTATTAAAGCAGACTTATTCCCATCCCAGAAATCTTAAAAATAACTATTTGGAATATATCTGGAAGGCTAAGAAACAATTTCTTTAAAAAATCAGCAATTTGTAAGTTAACTTCTGAAAAGTTAGAGCCCACATCAAAAACACATGTATATGTTTGTTCTTCAAACTTTCTTGCACATTTACTTGAAAACAGCCTCTGGTGTGCATAAAGAGAAATTTAGAAATAGAAAATGCAGGTGAAATTTTAATAAATACCCCAACCACTGGTGTCATCAAGTTGCCTTGAGAGGCCTTTTACCAAGAACTCTCTTACCAGAATAAGGATGGGTGATGCTCAATATATTTTATCTTGTAATGCAGAAGTAAAATTAAAAGTACTTTTACCACACAAATGTTCCACTTTTTTCTCTTCTCTCTTACAAAAGGTATCTTTTTTTAGGAAAAATGTTTCAAAGTATAAGGTGTCCTTGAATAACTATGCTAAAACAACTCTGCAAAACCCATACAAAGTCAAGCCCAAAGAAATCCTAAACCATTAAAATCTGGCCAGCCTAAATCAAGTTCTGGCAGAAATCCAGTGCTACTGCTCCATGCTGGTAGCCCATATCAAATACAACATTTAAATGTGTCTTTGCATATCATCATCTGTATTTTTTTGCTCCTTCCGTACTTAATGAAGGTTTAGGAATGAAAGCCTTGACAGAAAGCTCAGAACAGAACGGATACAATAGAAGCAAAAATAATACCAATTTTCAGAATTAATATAAATTTGAAAATGCCACTGGAGAGGATTTGGTACTAATTTTATCTGTGTGTCTATTCCTGGCTCCCTCAGAGTGGCTCACCAGGTGTGCAAGGTGTGTGCCTTGCCGGTGCTCCTGAAATCTCTGCTGCCAAGACGACACCAAGAACTGTGATGCAATCAGGGTCTGTAGCTCCATGGATACAAATAAGTAGCCTGTTAGAAAGGGCAAAGGCTGCCTAGGCCACACACCTCAGGCACTTCACCTCTTCCCTGGGGTATACGGCAGGATTTTCTATATTGACTAATTACAAATACTGCAGGCTAAACTGTTCCAGAAGATGTATCCAAACAAAATCAGCTTCAATCAAACTTTTACCATAACTCTTAAACCCAGAAAGGGCTGAGGTGCACATACAGAGTGACACATTCTCTTCCCATTCTGTGGGTTTGAAAACCCAGACTACTGAATTAAACATTAGATGATTAATAAGTATAAAGAGTAGCAGTACAATTCCACTTACCGTTTCCTTTTACACATTAGTCCAGAAAAAAAAAAATCCAACTAATTACAGTTTATGAGAGCTATGGAGCACTGCTCTGGATGTTTTATTTCAAAGGTCATTTATAGTACAGACATTTATTGCAGCTTAGGAAAAAGAAAAATGTAAAAAGCAAGTTTCTTTTGTCACTATCAGGGTGTGATATAAGTTTGCTTGAGATCATATTTGAGTGGGATATACAACACATACAGAAAAGCATCTCACAGCATTGGTCTGGATTACAAATAATTTCTTTACATTACTTTATTTTCATTTCCAGAAATTTGCTGTTTAAGAGTTTTGCAGATAAAGCTTCCTTCTGCACTGTAAGTAATTACAGTTCTGGAGAAGAAACAACAGGATTGGTAAAAAAAATAATTACTGTTGTTTACTTTAGAGCCCAAAGAAATTGCTCCATTATTTCAATTTGTGACTTTATTTATTTATTTATTTATTTGTTTGTTTGTTTATTTAAAGGGTTTTTATTAAAGCCTATTTCTGTTGGCTCTATAACAGAAATTACAGTGGTGTCATATCTTTCTGTGGTTAATGCTTTTAACATTTCTTTTTAGTGTCAAAGTAGTGTAACTACACAGCCTATTGAAACACTAACATTTTGTTCAGCATGCTGTGTAGTAAATTTGATATTACTGGTATATACTGTCTTCCCACTTTTACTGGTATGACCAATGTTTGCTATAGCACAGAATTTAGATTAGATTTGTCTCTTCCAAAAATCAACAAGATTGATATATTCCTGACTGATAACTCAAAAAGGAGAGAAAAATATTCTTCCGTTTTTCTGATTTCTGAGTTCAGGGAAAAAGTACTTGGGTGATTCTGAGGATTGTTGAATGGGGCAGTTAAAGTGATATTTTTATCACATAAAAGCTTTCCATGTCCATGTTTTCACTACAGAAGTGTTTGCAGCCACGATTTCCAGATATGCTGTATCTCTTCAATTCACTTGATATCAAGAGGAGATGGAGATTTTGGAAAACCAGGCTCAAGTGAAATATGTACTACATGCAGTAGTATATAATGACTGGCTGAGAGAATTGGGGTTTTTCAGCCTGGAGAAGAGAAGGTTCCAGGGACACCTTAGATCAGCCTTATATCAGAACCAAACAGAACCCAGAAAAAGAGGGTCTTTTCACCGTGATATGTAGTGGCAGGATAAGGGGGAATGGCTTAAAACTGAAACAACATGTGCCCATGGCACTAAATTGGTAGGGAATATTCTCACAAGTTCATCAACATACTCCCATCTTAAACCCCTCTTCAGCAACATATTGCCATATCCTAGCTGGCACTACTGCTGATAAGAATAATATGTAGGGTATCATATCCAGCCTTTAATATTTTCCCTAAACTTCCATAAAAGCTTATAGAAAAATACATTTATGTGAATTTTCACTTTTTCAGTTTATGTCTTCCTATTCAATAATCTTTACTTTTACTTTTAAGATTGCATTTGTTTTCTAAACAGGAATCTTTGGAAATAATTCAAAGACACCTACCACTCCCAGAGAAAGACTTTGCAACAGGGATCAGTTGTTATAAGCAAATACCAAGAAAAAAACGTGACACACTGATCTATTTTTCTTCTATTTCAAATGTACAGACCAAATAAAGAAAATGTTTTTTTCCCCACAGGCCATTCACATTGAAAAGAAAATAGGTGCCTCTCAAAATTTTATGTATCAGAGATCTCTCTTGTAGGGAGAATACAAATTCCATAATGTTTGTGTTTATTAAGTTAAATAATACGAATATAATTTTTATATTTATGTTAAGTGTCACAAGACAGACATTTAAAATTATAATTGTTTGGCTTTATAATTCCCATTCAAGTTCTACATGCAGAGGGTTTTTTGCCTTCCCTTCTGCTACAACAGGATGTCATATACTGGAATCTACTTCTGCAATGTTTAAAATGTTCAAATACAGCTGCCATTGTAAATCTTACTGGAACAATAAAATAAGCATCTAAGTGAGTACTTGAATAAAAGAATCATTGAGATTTGTCTTTTTTAAAAAATTATTTTAAGAACAGACCAAGTTACTATCAGAGATTATCCTAAATGAAGAGCCTTTCTAAGACTACTTGGAGTGGGTTAATTCCCTAGTAACCAACACAGGATTCTGCCATGTCGTGAAGGGGAAGAAAACATTCATTAATGGAGCTTTTCCTTCTATTTAAATGAAATTTGTGGGTGATCAGTCTTCGTGATACTTTTGAGTTCATGGGCAATAAGGGAAGCAACTGACAAACACAGCTACTGTGTTACATGACTCAAGTAAATCTAATAAGGTTCTTTCAGAAGCTAACAAGAAGAAAGTATTTCATGGCCACATTTTGACTTTGACAATAAATACCAGTGTATCCCAGTACAAATCCTTTTATTGCAGGCTTATATATATATATATGTATGTATGTGTGTGTATTTATATATATATGTATGTATGTATGTATGTATGTATGTATGTATGTATGTATGTATGTATGTATGCATGTATGTATACATCCCACTATTTTTCCTTTCAGTTTGGTACCTGCCTTACACTTTCCTTTTAAACATGTGACTATACTGGAGGAATAGGTGGTGTCATCCATTTCCATTGTAATATATTGACTGACTACCCAGAACTCAGAATTAGGTACAGAGAAGTTTGTTTTCCTTTTCCCAAAATTTTCTGGGGATTTCCCCCCCACATATATTACAGGGAAGAAACAACTTTCAGATGGCAGAATACTTTGGAAAAAAACCCAATCACTTTTCATCAGCAACTTGACTTGTGAGTGGGCTCCGTGCTGCTTTTTGGGCATGAGATTAAGGTAAGGAATAAGTCACAAATTTACCTTGGTACTTTGTTTGGGATGGACAAAAACCAGGATCAAAGCTAATGTTGTATTAAAATACATTCTGCTCAACCCACCAGTGATATGTAGGTAGCAGCAGAGAGGTGGAGAGAGCATATAGTAAAATGCTAACAAATATTTGAAAGAATATTAAAAACATATTTTCAGTAATAACGTATTGCAAATTCATTCCCACATAGACTATAATTGATAATCTCTGCAGACTAAGACAACAAGAGAAGAAAGAGAAGGATGGAGTCATTGCCAATTTTTATAAGAAAATACCAACAAGTATGCTCGAAATTTTTACAATCTTTTAAAGAAAATTACAACATGGTATGCCAGCATACATATTTTCATTATTTTCTTGTATACGCAGGTAATTACAATAATTCAAAATTCAAGACTGATGACATGTCCCATTAACACATCTATTTCACAAATAAAAGGAGAAAGGCCATACTACCAAAGGCAAAATACTAGTTAAACAAAACCACTAATCTTACTCATGTTTAACACATTAACACTGATTTCCCATTTTAAAAAAACCAAACCCTTGTATGTTCTACTCTGCTTAACTTTTTTTAAAAATAAGGACTTTTTACTGATTTTAGAATTATTCAAAAGTATCTATTAAATTTTCATATATAGAGATAAGAAAAATGAGGAGAGAAGAAAAGAAAAGCTGGCAGTGGGAAAAAAGTAAAAGGCACCAGGAAAAAAGTAATAATTAACAGATATAATAATTTTAATATGAATTTCAGATATATTTGTACTTCTCTGAATAGCTTCTAAGGCAATATTTTTTTTCAAAATTAATTTCTTCACTACTTGTTGTATTAATCAATTTCTTTCATTTTCTGTGATACCAGAATTATTAACTTAGTCACTACTAAACCATATGATAGTTCCTCAAGGAAGTGTAGCTGAGTGTTATCTGGGAGTTGGGTCTGCCTTGTTATTGACATCTCAGAGTTTTATACAATGAGGATTAACCTTAGAATGGGATAAATGTTGGCAACTCTTGAAGCATTTATCCCTCTCCAATATAAGCAATGAAATTTTGGCCCTAAAAATAATCACCACGAGGGCCTCTGAGATGTAGAAACAGGCAATGAATATGGAAATAGAGCCTCTCTTTCAGATGCCTGTACTGATGTTAGTCCCTCCTGTGCTGCCAGAGTGAGGCACAGCTGGAGCAGAGGCACTGCCTCAGTACATCCCCCAGGAGTACTTGCAATCTGGCCTCCAAAACATATTTTCAATTTTCTCCATGGCATTTTTAATTGTAATCCCACTTCTCTGACAGAAAGTATTTTTTCACTTAACTGGCCCTCGAACTCAGCACCTCACCTCCACCCTTCACTTTTGATGCAGGAAATCTTGATTGGAATCACAGCATTTAAGGCTATTAAAGCAACATGTAATTTACAGGCCAATGCTATAATTACTTTTATGCCTTGCGTGCTTATATAAATTGAATCATGGAATTTATGTATACACTCAGACATAAACTCAAGCTTGGAAAAAAAAAACCACAAAAAAAAAGAAGGGTTCTCTAGGGTAACCTAATAGCAAACACCATCTGCTGTTCTTCTGAGAGGAGAATGATGAGACATATTCCTGAAATTTCATGATTGTACAGTGTCCATGGATAATTATATAAAGAAAATTTCCATTACATATGATACATTATAAGAGTACTTAAAGCATATCACTAGTGCCAAAGAAAAAAAAATCTCATGTATGTCAATTTTTCAGAACCACATATTAACCTTAGCTGAAATAATCCTTCAATTTTAAACACTGCTGCTCTTGTATCTTTCTATTGGTCACCTTTTTAAAAAAGCATAAAAAAAACACATACTCCTTCTGTCCCTGCCCAGTCATGTTTTTCTAAAAACATTTCTATATCCAGGCTTTCTGTCAGTATATTTGAGATGAATTTCCATGCAGGTACACCCTGGCATGATCGTGACTGCAAGGTTATGCATTTTTACATACCTTCAACTTCCAAAATCACTAATTTTCTGACATTTGTCTGTGAACATTCAAATCATATACCTATCATGCTTGCTTAAATTTTTTTATTTACTTAAATAATCTACTAAGGATGTTTTATCAAATCTGACCTTTGTCAAATTACAAGTACTTTTAGAATGATTTTTTTGTTTTCTTTAAATCCATGAAGGAAGGCTAAGGAAAAAAGTATCAACTTCAAGAGGTTATTCTTACTTTTAAAAATAAATCACGAAGCATTTATATTCAGAGTTTTATTCAGTTGCAGTACCATAACTTTGGTGCCTTATGGTCAATGGATCTACTTGACTATACCATATAAGAAAACTCACAGAATGGTTGAGGTTGGAAGGCACTTCTGGAAGACACCCGGTCTACCCCTCCTTTTCAAACAGGGTCACTTAAATCCCATTGCCCAAGGCAGTGTCCAGAGTATTGCCAGGGATGGAGACTCTACCCACCCCACTGGGCAAGCTGCTCTAGTGCTTGGCCCTCTGCACGGTGAAAAAGGGTTCAGAGGGAACTTTCTGCTTTTCAGTTTGGGCCCATTGCCTCTTGTCCTGCCACTGGGCACCACTGAAACAGCATCCATCCTCCTGGCATCCTTCCTGTCAGTATTTTTACACATTATTGAGAGCCACCCTAAGCCTCCACTTCCTCAGGCTGAGGAGTCCTGTCTCTGTCAGATGTTCCTTATGTGAGAGGTGCTGCAGCATCTCCATCATCCCTGTGGGTTTCCAAAATATTTATAAGGATCCTCTAAGAGCCAAAGGAGCATCAGCAGTCCCATCATGATCTCCTCTCTGAGTCCCTGGCAAGCAGAAAACCTTCCTGAACAGAGGGTTACATCAGCAGACAGAGACCTTCATCCCTGTCTGGAAGGGGTCTCTCACTGCCATCCCTCACTCCATCCCCATGGAGCAGCTATGGGGCTCAGATCTGCGCATTTCAGGCACTTTCTACCCCTGGATCAAGCACGTAACAGGTGTGTGGTTCATGTGGACTGACATTCTAGTCAAAAAGCAAGGATAAATCGCTGCCAGTTTATAGGGAAGGATGCATCCATGTGTCAAACCCTCAGGAAAGGCAATTAAAACTCATGTGAACAATGCATCCTAATGAATGCCAGCGTCTATTGGGCCCTTGGAGAGATGCCAAGAAAAAATTGGTTGTAATTTGGAGGACTGAGCTATATCCAGCTTCTGGACTTTAGGTTAAGCTACACAGCATAAGCAAGACAATCTTTCCCGCATGTGTGGTTGCATCTAGTGTTTGCTGGATTGAGGTTCAACACCTTTGCAAATTGTGTTCTGTATCATTTTAGAAACAGTATGCCAACATTGCAGCTAACTTTGCTGTTTAAAATCTTTTATCTGCACGTTTTCTGTTAGATTTATAAATCTTTGACCCCAGATAACAGCTTGTTTCTAAAGAGCAGTAGCTTCTAGAAACATTCCAACACCAAATAGACAATAACAACAGAAAGTATGTACAATCAAAAAGACAAAGTAGCACAACTACCCAGAAAGATAGTCTTGCTGTTTGTATAAAGTCACAGTGGATCTAGTGTTGTCTGTTGTCTGTTTGGAGCACAGATACCTCATCCTTCAGCTGAAATAGAAATATTTTGCTGCCCCGTTGTCATTCAACCAATGGCAAAGCATACATAACAATAAATTTTATTGCCAGAAGTAAATTATGCAAGTGTTAAATAGTCACCACATACTCAATATGCTACTTAAAAGAAAAAAAAACAAAAACAAAAACAAAAACAAACCCCAAAACAAAAACAAAACAAACAAACAAACAACAACAACAAAAAAAACAACAACAAAAAAACCCAAGAAAACCTGGGGGAGGTTTTGCATACTGTAGAACATAAAAGTTCATCTCTGCACACATGATGCCTTTTGTCACAAAATCCAAAGGGAATTTGCAGCATGTGAGACCTTGCATATCTTCAGTACAGGGAGATCAGTGACATTTGTGGGCTCTGTGGAACAGCATCCATAAAAGGTTGGCTGTATTAACTCACCTCCACCAAGACTGTGAGGAGCCAGGAGAGTTTTGGTCAAAGCAGTGGCATTCCCACTCCACACCTTGACACAACAGCCCTGAACAAATGGATCTCTTAGCTTGTGGAAGCTGCTGCAGCCAAAGCTGTGACAGCAACTCCTCTTTAAGCTCCACATTCCCTGTATGCTCTTGGAAAGGAGGTGTCACTTGAGGGAAGCCTGCTTTTCGCTCATGTAAGGCAAGGGGTAGTTCTCATGTGGGTTTTCATGAATAAAAACTGACAAAAATTGCATAGATCAGGCAGGGAGCGACTTAACATCTTGTAATGCTGCACAGATTTATTGCCTGCTCAACCTAAGTCCTGTCTGTCCTGAACCACAATTCACAAGAATCTCAACATGCAACAGCATATGTAGATATTTTATCTGCATCTGAGTTAAGATGGCAAAATTAAACAGAAATCAACTTGCCTTCAATTTTCATCTGAAGGTTAAGTGTAGCACTTAATATTCTTCAACTTACATGATTTTACTGGTATTTTACTGGCTTGAATATTTTTAAAATGTAAATAACACCTAACCCTGAACTGTAGCTCCACAAATGATGCTACTGTTGTCTGCTACAGACACAACAAAATAAATTAAATAACCAGCCCTTACTTCTGACTAGTAATTCTCCTCTTCCAAACCCAGAAAACTTTTTTTATCACAAAGAACTATAAAATGCCTAAGATATGACGTTTAATTAGAGTTTTGACTTAACAATCTAACAGTAAATGCTGCCGTTAGTCAAAAAGAATGATATAGTGGATATATTCTGTCATGTAATAATATAAAAATTTTGTTATTTAATAAAAGATTTGTTACACTTCTATATGCTATCAGACTCCATAAACTGCTTTCTTAAATAACAGAAAACTGAAAGGTATGTGAAGTTAAGGTACTTTTGTGGCTTCCATTAATATAATGACACCTTTCAGAGGGACTAATGTCAATAAAGTGTACTTCCAGTGTACCTCTACCTTTGCTCCTTCCCTGTCAGCAGCTCCTGGTCCACCGGCAGTGTCACACTTCACTCCGGTCTACTTCCAGCTTCAATTCCTTATTATTCTTGTGGCTGTCAGCAATAAATGGGTAGCACAAACCATTAGCTACTAGGCAACAATGAAAGAGTGTACAGGGAGTTTTTCTGAATTATTTGAGAGCTCTTTCAGACTCAGTGACCACCTACCCTCCCAGATGGAGCAACTGCAATGGGAGTTTGACCTCATTCCAGAGCAACATGAAGCCAAGCATGTATTCAAATACTTCTCCATGGAGTGGATTTAAGCTCTCAAAAAAAGGGAAGAAGCCATGTGAATTCATCCCAGAAATTACATAATCTAACTTGAAAATTTTTATGGAGTAAGACAAGGACACAATCCTTTGGCTCCATATCCATGTAGTAGAAATCACAGGTCTTTTTATGGCACTCACCTTTGGCAATTAAATACACCTTATATACACTTTGGGGTGAAAGGTAGGGGTTTTGCTATTAATCTTTTTTTTTAAGTAATCAATAGAGAGAAGTGGATGTCCTCAGATCCAAGGCACTAATCTGACCCTTTGAAGCTAGATGAGGATGGGAATATTGCCTAAAAATGCTCTAGGAATTCCTGCCAGAGGAGACTACTAGGGAAGGAACACTGCATTTGTTAATGCTAATGATTTTAAAGAAAGGGACAAGGGGTGAATTGCATGGACTTGTGCACATTGTGAGTCACAAAGAGGAAAAAAGAGGGAAGAAAATAAGAAAGCAGAAAGAATAGCAGACAATACGGTAGTTATACATTTATGTATTGGAAGGCAAAAAATTAGAAATAAATATATATGAGTTATACATCTGATTCCAGGCAATTGCTGTGTCATACCACAGAGATTTGCATTAATATACTTTTTAAAGATAATAGAAATAATTGTTGAAGTTTAATGACAAAAAAACCCCGAAGACAGGAATAGCAAAAGAGTCTGTGGTTTTTTTTATATTCAGAGAAGGTTTTAGAGTAGAATATTATTATTAATAAAACCCCTATATCCTATTCTTTATTTATCTTATCAGTATTTCCCTTAAACAGTCAAGGCAAGCTTTGGAGGGTCAGAGATCTTTAAGATCTTCTTTAGATAGAGATTTAATTTGTCATCAACTTTTGTGGGTTTTCTTCCAAATGATGTTACCCTGTGATCATATAGCACAGTGGCTCCTTAGAGTTAACTGGCCAGTTGGTGCAAATTCTCAAACGAGCCTTTAAAATGAATTAAATTCTTTCTATTATTTCAGTATGAGTGAGGTTCATGCCCAGTCTTTGTATTAGGCTGGCAGTCTTCCAGCTACTTTCCTGCATTGCCAATATTACTCCAACCTTTTTTTTTACTCTAACTCTTCTGCTCTGGAATTGACTGAATAAAGCTGATTGTGGACCCCTTGCCTTTGCACCTTCCAAGAGACACATACTTAAAAATGTAATATGCACTGGGACAAGATAAATACACTCTCCCAGAACAACAGTCACTACAGTAAAAAAGACCAGGACAGCAAACATGAAAGAAAAGTTCATTCTCTAGAGTGTATTCAATGGAGCAAAGGTAAGAACCTCAGATGGAGTTTGATCCTGTTTTTTTTTTTTTTTTCTCTTACTTTACTCTTACAGCACTCCAGATAGCTGCACTAATGGGAGGAGCTGGATACAACATTCTTTTTCCAGAGACCATCAGGGAACTTTTGGCAAGATAACACCTGGAGTGGGGGTTGGCAGGGCCTCCAGTTCCTTAGGCAGTTATTTTATTCAGCACTTCCTAGGGCAGATGGGTAGCAGATAGCCAAGATGATTACAGCCCTGTGTCATGGGAAAGTCAGATGGAAATCAGATTTTTTAGGTGATATTTAGCTACAGATTAAACTAAGGCATTGATATGCTATATATGATAGGCACCTTCTGGCACCTTCTCACAGAAGCCACATTCTAGTCCCCTGCTACCAAAACTTTGTCACATAAACCATCCATCCATCCATTCATCCATCCATTCTTCCCTCCATCCATCCCTCTGTCCATCCATCCCCCTTATCTGGGAATTATGTATTTAAGAATAATCTTTAAAATCCACACTCCTCACATATTCTTCACAAACTTCACTCATATCAACGAAAAACAATTCTGTGTTCTGAAATCATCATCAAAACACCAAACAAAAGTGGACTGTTTACACACAAACTGACACCCATCCTTTTGCCAAAATTGTGACAACTGAAAGTTCTCTAAGATCTTTTCACTCTCTCTAATGTTGTTCAGCTCATATTTTGCCGATTACATTTCCCAATTACTATCTTTGTTTGAATTTTTAATGCCAGATGTTGGATGCCAAAAAAGGATTGTGGGGGACTTACCTTGCCAGCTGCCCACCAAAACTCTCCATGACTCCCTTCCTCAAAAGAACAGGAGGGGAGAAAATAAGATAGAAAAAAACCCCATTGAATAAGACAAAGGCAATTTAACAAGACAAACAAAAGGCTGAATGTGGAAGAAAAGAAATACAGAAGACTTTATTCTCTAATTCCTGTCCTCAGAAAATATCCAGGTACTTCCCAGAAAGCTGGGCTTCAACACAGATAGTGATTTCTCTGGAAAACAAATATCATAATAACATTTATCCTCCTTCTTTCTCCTCTCTCTTAGCTTTTATATTTGAGCAAATGCTGCATGGTATGGAATATCCCTTTGGTCAGCTTGGAGCATCTGTCCTGGCTGTGACCCTTCCCAAGATCTTACTCACACCCACCTTACTAGGGTAGGGTAGCCTTGCTGGTATATTGGAGAGATGGCCATGGTGCTGTGGGAGCACTGCCCAGCAGGACCAGAGCACAGGGGTGTTCTCAAATCTTTCTAGATACCAATGCAAATGTGAGGTCTCCTATGGCCTCAGCCAGAGCCAATACACCATATAGACCAAATACATCCATTTGGGATTTCTCCCTCTGTTGCTGAGTACCTCTGGTGAGCCAAATCTGGGTTTGCATGGTTACAACTCAGAAAAAATTCTCAAGTAAAAATAAAAATAGAGCAACATAAAAGTTACTTTAGCTCTCAGTGTATTTTCAGAAATTCTAATTCTCATTCTTACCAATTCCTTGGTTTAGTGCTACTCCCAGAAAAACACCAGTGCATCAAGGTTCTCGGATACTTGCCTAATAACAATTTATTAAGATGAGCTGTTTCTAAGACACAGGACTGTCACTGCAGAACTTTTGTGGTCATATAAAACAAAACTGACAAATAATTGAGTGACATTTAATGCTCCATTACAATTCTTGGGATCTTGGAGATCCCATAGGATTCCAGGGCATACCATGGCAACATATCCCATGACCTTGGTGCCACTTCTTTGTCTTTTGAATGAGTGAAAACCCCTTCCTTTCAGTTGTGTATATCACATCTCTAATGAAAGTGCTTCTCAGTCCAGTGCAGATGGAATACCAGCCTATTAAATCTTTCAGAGGTATTTTCCAACCTAAATGACTCTATGATTATAGTTCCTAATCATATCCTACTTTTCCTTATCTTACCATTTCTACCCACAAATCAGGATTTCTGTTAAGCGTTTGCTCTCACTAGTGACATGGGTTGTAGTGAGACTGTAGGAGTGGCACACAAGCAGCTCCAAAAGTTTATTAAAAAAAATTACTTGGTATAAGTGCCCAGAAAATTAGGTAGCAGATGAATTATGTTCTGGAAGATAATGAGAAGAGATTACAGAAGAAGTAGAATGTTTTATCAGTGTTCCCATGGAAACTCAAATAGGTGCAATAACAAGCTTTTGAATTTCATCAAGTTTCCTAAGAACATAAAGTTGGATCCTGCTAACAGCCAAGGCCAAAAGCCTCCTGTTTTAGTCAGAATAGTGTTCTGTCAGCCTCAGCACTCAACTTCCCTGTTTATGCCTAAGAAAGAGAAAGGAAGAGCCTTGCTGTGGGGAGACAGTCAACTGACATGGGAGAAGGACAGGGAGTATGCAAAAACAAGCTCAAGACAATAATTTTGCTGAAGAATGCTAAAGAAATATTTTCACAAGCATCACAGCCACTAGTATAGTCAGAATCCAGTGATATCCTTCATCCCACAGTGAGCTCTGCTTTCTGAAAGCAAGAGCTCCCTCCACAGGCTTTTGACCAGAAGCCTGGTTCATAACCTGGAATTAGGAAAATGATGAGTTCTGAAACACCCTGTTCTTCAACACAACATTTCCACTAGGCAAGGAATAATTACTGTAGGTGTAAGTCTTCAGCTTCCTATTTTTCAAGATGTAATCTTGCATGAATGCCTCTCCCTGCTATAAAATTTGAAAAGCTTTTTTTTTTGTTTATAGTGTGTCAATCCAAAGTTTGGCTTGGTTTGCCTTTTCTTCTTCTTACTGACAGTTTATACATCTAATATCATTAGTACCTCCACTGTTTTCTAAAACAGTAATTTTTGCAAGAGGAGAATGAAGTTTCATTAAAAATTGTTCACATGCTGTCATAGAGGATTAAAGAGAAGGTATTTGAAACTGTCTAGTGTTTTAAGACGAAAAGTCTAACATGACAGGATCTCTGCAGCTCATGTACAGTACAATATGCCACACGGTACAAAATACAGTAAGCTTTAATGCTGCCATGGAGATGTTGCTCAACATATTCACAGCCATTATAGGTTTCCATTTCTGTCTCAGTCTTCCAAATATACTCTACTGTGGTTTTAGAGCTACTTTGGCTATGGCAAAATAGGCCTTTTCTCTATCCAAATGTTCAGTAAAAGATTTCATTAAATAAGGAGGCTAAGACTAACTAAATTGGACAAAAGAAAAGGACTATGATAAGTTAACCTTGTATTCAGAAGTCACTGAGAACTAAGTTTGAATTTTTCATTAGCAAAATCAGCTGCGATTGCAGCTGAAAATCTTCCACTTATGATTTTCCTCTAGGCCATGACATATCAGCGTTAGTGAAACTCTGACAGTAAAGAATGCATAGTAATCAACATTAAGATACCTTGAAGAAATAGGCTTCTCAGGGGTACAAAGCTGGGAAATTGCCATACGGGCTCACCAAAATGTCCTTACCTAGGACTATGGTCTTGCAAAGGTATCAATAAACACCTAAAGATTGTATTTTCATTCTCATGAGTTTGCTAGGTTCCTTAGATCTTTGTCTCTCCCAAAGTTTCAAGTACATATCAAGGACACATCCCTCCTCCTCCCCAACTCCCACTGTTACACCATCAGTGAACACCATAAATACCTCTCTGAGCATTTCTGGCCAATACTTCCAATGCCAGCCCCACCCCAAAGTAAATATCTTGCAGTTTTGTGATAGCCCCAAGATCTTTTTAGGTGGTGTTGCTTTCTACATGACTGCATCTGTCTTCCCTATTCCCACTTGATTAATATAATGTAATTTTACACATGCTATGTCATGTCAGTCTTCCCCATGGAAATCAGTGGCCTTCCAGTACCTAAAGGGAGCCTAAAGGAAAGATGGGGAGGGACAATTTACGAGGGCCTGAAGTGACAGGACAAGGGGGAATGGCTTCAAACTGAAAGAGAGTAGGTTTAGAGAAGATATTAGGGAGAAATTCTTCCCTGTGAGGGTGATGAGGCACTGGTAGAGGCTTCTCAGAGAAGCTGTGAGTTCCTCATCCCTGGAAGTGCCCAAAACCAGGCTGGATAGCGACCTGGTCTGGAGGTTGGATCTCGTTGATCTTTAATGTCCCTCTAACCTTAGCCATCCTATAATAAGATACCTGCACACATTTTGCAGCCAGTCTGATAGAAGCCCCCAGTGAAGACCTTGAAAGTGTCCAGCATTTGTCAGTGATAATCTGGACAATGGAGTAGAGACCCTACCTATATTTTAGGTGATACCATGCTGGGTGGAGTGCCTCGTGAAACAATTTAAAAAGTAAAATCCATTTATCAGTGTAACAAAATTGCAAAATCTCTCACTGGGAGAAGTGTTTCTCCAGAGAAGATTTCTCAGATTTCAGCTGAAGACAAGTACAGAGGTGCCTGTGCTGACAGAGGAAAATAGTTGTTCTACACATTTAAAAAACAAGATGAACCAAACAGCCCAGTATCAGATATTCCATCAAAGTTGTGGTACAGCTCTATGGCAGTTTAAAAATATTGCTACAAAAATCAATGAATGAAACAACTGAAAAAAAAAAAATAAAAGGGAAAAAAGGCAGATTTTAAGATTCTGGGATTAGATCCCAGAAGATGAAACATTCCAGTTTTAACCAGTAGTATGTCTTGGAATGCAAATAATCCAACAGAAATGTAGCATATCAGGGCAGTATGCTTTTCAGAGGGAAGGAAATAAGCACAATTTACTAACACTAGCATTCAATAACTACTAGTAAAAAAAAAATTAGGTTGTGAAAGCAATGTTAAATAAATACATGCAGTAAACTTTGCTCCATCTCTACAGAAATAATGATATATGATATGATTTAGGAACAGGGAAATCTAAAGGTCAACACCTCAGTCGATATTGGCCCAAGAAATTTCCTGTAAACCTAGAAGAGCAAAATTTGTTATCAACTCTGATAAACTACCACCAATAGTAAGGCAGGAATAATAATTCTGCTTTTGTGATTATTGTGTATTTTACAGTATCCTTTCAGGTATTATGCTTGTGAAGTGAAACTTTGCTGAGTCTGCTGAGTTCCACAGATATTGACCTAACTTTTTGATCCTGTCTGAGAGCAGCTTCTAATTTTGTTACAAGGCTGTAAAAATTTCATTCTGTTTGCTTGAACCTACACACCTCTGATTCTGCATAAGAGTGTGCTCATATGAGAACACTCTTTTACAGTAAATATAATTAACTAATTTACCTTGAAAAATAAAGGATTTTGATGCTTTTGATATTTTACTGGGGGCTCTGAATAACTGAAGGTCATTCAGATTTCAAAGTCATCCACTAAAAATGAAAGTATATCAAGAGTTAAAAAAGATTTTGCTTCCACATTTCTAATGGTTGCACCTAGAAAATATTCCTGTAGCATAATTTCACTTCATTACTTCAATGGTGTGATTGAATGGAAACTCAATCACATCCATTTCAATTAATTATTAATATTTGTAGGTGAAAATCTGGAGAAATTAAAATGTATTTTATACGGATTTAAGAATGTCTGAGACTATTTGGAGATATTCAATTCAAGCTATACACTGATTTCTGAAATACTACAAAACAGATACAGTTTTAGTTAATCTCAGCACACATTCTGCCATATCTAAGATTTTTGCATGTCTAAGGTGTCTTAGCTCTGCCCCATTTGTCCCAGCTAGTTTATGTATAAGAATAAAGCTTCAATTATGTGCTAAAGAACTTACCTGAAAAACAGATTATTTTCATATGCATCGATGCAATATCTGTGACAGCAGAAAGAACTCCAACTTTTTAAATACCATGCAGAGAGCAAACATCCCTTAAATTTTGTGAGGCACCAAAACCTTGAGACAGCTCCAACACATCTGCAAAGCAGTGCCTCCCATAACTACCTGTAATGGTTTAACCACAACCAGCAGGTAAACACCACACAGCCAGCTATTGCCTGCGCTGGGATGGGGGAGAGAATCAGAAGGGAAAAAGGCAGAAAGCTTGTAGGTTGGTATAGGAATAGGAAAGCAAGGTCTGCAGAAATCAAAGCAAAACAAGAAATTCATTCACTGCTCCTTGTGGGCAGGCAGGTGTTCAGCATCCCCAAGAGGGCAGGGATCCATCACATGAAATGGTATCTTGGGAAGACCAACACCATCACTCCAAGCATGCCATCACTCTCCATTCTTCTCCTCTCAGCCATATATCCTGACTATGGTGCCTTCTAGCATGGAATATCCCTTTGATCACTCAGGGTCAGCTGTCCTGGCTGTGCTCCCTCCCAGCATCTTGTGCACTCCTACCTGGTGGGGTGGTGTGAAAGTTATGCTCACCATTATGTAAAATATCCTTGTGTTATCAACAGTGTTTCTGGAACAAATCCAAAACACAGCCCCATACTAGATACTGTGAAGAAGATTAACCCTACCCCAGCCAAAAGAAGCAAGACCCTATTCCCTCCAAACTGCCTTTTTACTCTTTGTTGTATGACATAAAACAAAGCTCTGAATATAAAACTGTATCTTTGCATAATCATTTTACAAACTAATCATTTCACTGTGA
This sequence comes from Cettia cetti, assembly GCA_013401135.1. Lineage (NCBI taxonomy): Eukaryota > Metazoa > Chordata > Aves > Passeriformes > Sylviidae > Cettia > Cettia cetti. Next base: position 99,528 of record VZUI01033288.1, read on the forward strand.
ATAACTCCTGATAAAGTTTATAGCATGCTGATACTTAATTAATCCATTATTGGAAGTGAAAGCCAAACAGGGGTTAAACACATCCTAACACAGTGGAAAACAATTCTAGGATTATTTAAGTAGCTGTGAGCTTTGGATACCAACATTTTCCTTCAACACAGGTTGTTCATTATATTATTAATGCAATAGACTTTGTGAATGAAAAGAGTAATGATCAAGGACTTTGCCTTCAGGTTAGCTGTAAGCCCAGACATAGGGAAATGAGATTGCAAAGAGGAAAGGGAAAAAAAAAGCAGATTGAGTTGTGAGTTACATGCATATTTTGCTGAGCTGTTAACCAGCACTTCCTATAGCAATTGTAGTTTATCTATTAACTACATGACAAACAGAGAAGGCTTACTTAAGAAACAGTTTAAGATTATAGATCTTCTGTGGGTTGTCTCTAATAAAAAGAAAAAATATTGTATAACCCATTTTCAAATAAATGGTTTTTCAGTAGTCAGTGAGGAGGCATGTGCTAATTTGCATGACCTATTATCTCTGGCATCTATTTGTTTATGATCTTTGCTTTTAGAAAAATTGGCATTAATTATAAATATGGAAGTAATTTGAAATGTCAGTTCAGAATTTTACAGCTTGCAGCAGCTCATCCTTCAATAATTAAGTCAATAAAATTAACTTAATTTAATTTAAACAGAGATACTTCTTTTTAGACCTTACAAAGTGATTACAATTAGTATTTCATAATTAGTATTTTATTGTTGTCCATACACTGGATTGCCAGGTGTCAAGATACACTGATGATTGGAAGTAATTTGATAAACATTCAGAACTGTTACATTAATGGCATGCCTCCCAATTATGAATTGAGTTAATGAATGCATTTAAATGTTATGGAGATGAATTTAAAGGGCAGCTCAACCTTAATTACTATACCATTTCCTTCCTCTTCCCATTCTAATTATAACTTCAGTAGTTATCACCTTTTAGTATACAAATATCACATTCATATGTGAATGCAGAAATAGAATATTTACCTTTTTTTTTTTCTTTCTTTTTAAGGATGCTAACAGTACTAAAATAACAAAGGGTCATTTCTCCTTAAACTAAAGTCTTCCAGAAATTAAGAAATTATCTTTTACCAGTGCTACCTCATTTGTATTTAATTTTCTTAAGGACTAACAGGCAGGACAGGGCAAGAGAGGGGATCAAGGGGATGACCCTGAATGCTTTGAAACCTATGGCTCCTGAAAACCACAGTGGTTTTGCTTTCATATGGTAGTTATTTGGCCCTAGAAACACCTGTCATTACCAGTGCTTCCTCAGAAGAGTATGGTGAGGAAATCAGTAGTCCTGAACTCAGTGAAACCCCTGCAAGTTTATTCTCTTGTGAGCACATGCAAACCCAAGTTTTAAGGAAAAGCAAAGAAAAATTGCTATCTCTAAGGGACAGAGATGAATCATCAGCCACCAGATGGCTAATTAATGGCTGCAATTTCTTTGACATGTTTAAAGGGACAGCTTTGGATGGAAATGGATGCCAGGAAACATTCCCATAAAAGCTGACTATGTCATTAGAAGATACTTTTCCAAACCACAAAACCTACTCTAGCACAGAAAAGAGACTTAGGAAGAATATGAGGGGTTTGTTATCAGATGTTCTGGAGTTCTATAAGAAAGAAGCAGTTTGCACAAATCCCTTAACACATTATAAAACTGGAAGGAACAGTTGTTTGTGATGTCCAAGGGCATTATGACATTGCAACCTGCCAAAAAAAATCTGTTGTGCTTCTCAATGTCTTTACATTTATTAGCACTTTTAAGGTCCCGATACTATACAGTGAGCACTATCTGCATGGAAATAAAGAAATATTAAATAACATTACTTGAGTAGAGCTTAAAATTTATTAATTGCTACCTTGTCCAATTCCCTAATTTCTCTCTCTCCGTCCTTAATTAGTTCTTCTATCTAATTTCTCACAAAGTTTTCATAGATTTTCATTGAGTACTTTTGTTTGTTTATGTGTTTTTGTTTTTTTTTTTTACTATTGATCTCAATGTATATTTTTGAGAGTGGAGAACAGGCAGTTTTGAGAAGAGAAAGATCAAATTTGCTGCTTCACTATAGAGAAAGAAATTATGGTTAAAAGTAGTGGAGACCCAAGACAGTGTCCCTAAAAATGATTTAAATTCTACCTACTCCCACCCTTACACAGCTACTGCAGGGCTGTCTGTCGTGAGAGACTCTTTCTCCTGTGCTGAAAAGGCAGCGTCTGGAAGACAGACGCCTGCACAAGTGGTACCAAGAACAGACTGAGACAGCACCAATTCAGCATCCTACTTGATGTGCCTGCTCCTAAATTATATGTGTATCTACACTGAAGAAATAGGACATGTACAAAAGAAGGTGATCTGGCAGGAAGATATATTTATTAAACTATGCAGGGTTCTCACAGCACTTAAGCAAATCCTTGTAAATCTTTTGTGCCTTGCACTCATGTAATTTTTTGAAGTGCAGTGAAAAGGAGGGCAAGTATATTCAGGCTTTATAATTTACTATGACAAACATGGGAATTTCTACTTGTTCAAACATGTAGACATGTGAGACAACTGCAGGGGTGTGTTCAGGTCCCTTCCCAGCAGTCACGGAAAGTCTTGGATGTACACCACTCAGTAGAAATTTGAAGCATCCTGGTAAACAAATGCTGTACTATTCCAACTTGCCTAAATTTATTGAAAAGGTAGGGTTTTTCCAAATGAGGATTTTTAAATGAGGATTTTTCCAAATTGGTTACAATTGCATTTAAACTGACTTCTGTTTAACTTCTTTCTATTCATGGACTAAGCCACAAGTCTCAGTAATGCTAGAGGCTCAAAATGACTCTTCTATAGCACTTAGAATCATCTCTGCTTTACTCTGCTCTTGAAAGTGCATTTGAGTTTCCCTTAAGAGCTTGTATTTTAGATTAAAAAAAAAAAAATTGCACTTTTCTAAGTCGTGTACTGAATTTGATAAAATCACGATCCAAGGGTACTCTAAACACTCTGGAACCAAACAATTAACAAAATGACCCCAGCTTTTAAAAATCAAATCCAGCTTTGGAGACCTCACCTAAAATTTTTGAATTTCTGAGGTGGGAAATAGTGGGTGCTATATAGTCCACTGGTAAAAGTATGCAGTACAAATCAAATCGCCTAGACTGAGCATCATGCGTCAAATTAATGTAATGTAAAATCACTGGGTTTTAGGTCAGAATTCATTTTAGAAGGCATCACTCCCATTTTTTATTAAATATGTATTTAAACCATACATGAGTAAATTACTGTAAGATTAGAACCCTACACACTGAACTTTACTTGTTGCCTTAGTCTAATCACAAGCTGTCCAAAGAACCTAAAAAGTACGCTAAAAGTCATGTCAGATTTTCTTACATTTTCTAAAATTTATGTGATTTCTTAAAGTCAGTTGGCAAATACGCCTTTCTGGAGAATCAAGATACTAAGTTTTGAATAGCAAAAATTTAGTGCAGGGCCTTATAAAGGGGAAGAGTTTCTCTTGTTTGCACCTTTAATCAAGATGGCCTTTAGCACGCACAAGCACAAAAAAATGTACCAGAATGGTCTTGCCAGGTCCACACATGTAACAAAGGAAAAACAAAAAAAAGCTGTCAGGTCCTCACCACATTTTGTGAGCTTCTTTACTGCTGGCAAATCACCTATAGTGTGGTCCTACCAAGGTGAAGATTTTCTTACCTTAATACAGACAACATTTCTGTATTTTAATACTGGGAACACCATCCTGGAATTGTTGTCTTGAAAATGGTATTCTCCCCTGCCAACACAAGCCAGTCTTAACCCCTGTTCAACACATATTTTCACATTCCCTTTTGTAATTTGTTCATACTGATTCTTCTTTTTTTTTTTTCTTTTTTTTTTTTTTTACAAAGCTCTACAGAATTCACTGTATTCAAATGATGGTTCTTCTTATGAATCTCTTGTTTCCATTCTGTCATGGGACTCTTAAATTATGTAATTTGAAGATAATATTTCTATTAGTTTCAAGTTCATCAATATTCAACGGTTTCACATTTATAGATATAAGCCCATCTAAAAGAACAAAAACTCCAACCCACAGAATTCATTTCCCCAGTTTCTTACAAGCTGAAATTCATATCCAAATTCCGTGAAACACTGTGCAAACAGTAAACCATTCCTGGCTGTGTTTCTTTTTCCCTTGTATACCAGCCTGTGTTTTGGCTTTAATCCTCTGTATAAAATCAAAATGTAATAACAAGCTCTTTGAGCAAAATGTCATTCTGTCTAGCAACTGACACTGCAGCACCAAACTGTGCTAACTAGATCACTGACAGTTCAGCACTGTCAATAAATGACAGTATTGGTATGAGTAATGTGTATACTTAAGGCTACATGTAATGGGAATAAAGTGTTCTTCTATTGTCAAAAGTGTATCATTTCAGAATCTTCATAGCAGCAGCTTGATCGATAGCTCAGCAGGCTGGCAGACTAGGGAACCAGCAGATAAAGACCAGCCCAGTGACAGATATAGCTGTTACATATTTTTGGAGCATCATGATCTAACTGCAAGCTTATCAGATAAACAGAGGTGAAGGTGAAAAAGAAAAAAGACCTTTAAAAGGAGTTGCCTCAAGCTCACAGGTGGCAGTACATGTACTGAAGACAGCGTAACTCTTGGCTCAATGACAGAAGGTTGATGACAATCATAATGAAGAAAGTCTGGTTTTAGTCTCACTCCCCCAGCATTATGTCCAAGTTAAAAACCAAACAAATACTACCACATTCTCAAAAAAAATAAAACCCCACAAAACCCAAAAACCCCAGCCAGTTAACTTAAAATTATTTTTAAAATCATATAGAGTACCATCACTACATGTATTCAGCCAGTTGAGTGCTTCTGATGATATTCAAGTATCAGGCCTAATAAAGTGAACTAAAGTTCTGGAAGTCACTCTATTTTCTTACACAAGCCCTTCTTTTCATCCCCCAGGCTGCATGGGACATTTACAACTACACAAGGAGCAACATAAAATCGCTGCTATACTGTTTGTCCTTTATCCGAGGGAGAGGAGAACTAAAAGAGACACATCTGGAAGGTGTGACTGGCATATTGAGAAAAAAAAGACTGTGAAAGTGCCTAGGGAAAAGTTTAATGTATTAGAACAGCTGTCCTAGTTACTACTCTTTCATGGTTTCTGATGTAGCCTTTATGTCGGTCTCCCTCCAAGTTCATTGAGCAAAGCTTTCTCTGGGGTGGGCTGACCTTGACTGGCTGTCAAACCCCTGCACAGCCACTCTCACAAATCCCCCTCCTCAACACGGCAGGAGGGCACAACATAACCTGGAAAATCTCATGGACCAAGGTAAAGACAAGGAGCATTTATCAGTTACTACCACAAGCAAAACAGGCTCAGCTTGGGGAAAACTAGCTGATCACCAATTAAAATATAGAGTTACATAGCAAGAAACAAAGACAAAATATCTTTCACCCTCCTTCCCAAGCTCAGCTTCATTCCTTCATTCCCAGTTCCTCTGTCTCCTGCTTGAGCAGTGCAGGAGCCATCAGGTATTGAGGATGTGCTCCATGGCAGTCAGATGAGAGGCAAGAGGTAGAAATTGATGCACAGGAAATTCCACCTGAACATGAGGAAGAACTTCTTTATCGGGCAGTGATGGAGCACTGGAACAGGTCACCCAGAGAGGGTGTGGACTTTCCTTCACCGAAGATTTTCCAGAACCGTCTGGACACAATCCTGTGCCATGTGCTTTAGGATGACCCTGCTTGAGCAGATAACCAATGTGGTCCTTTCCAACCTTATCCATTCTGGGATTCTTTGCAATATAGAACACTGTGACTCTTGTCAGTCTACATATGACAATTTGTCTCCCTTACTGCTGATGTCAGTTTTTAGCAAGAAGATACTTAGTGGTATAATTAATAGCTTATGACCTACACAAGTAGGCCATGTTCAATATTTCTCATCTATATGCTTTTCCCTCTTATTGTAAAGTCTTGGGTATATGCAAATGGTACCAAAATGAGGCTCCTTATAATATCTTCCTCTAGAATTTCTAAGGTCTTAAACCATAATTTCTTGTTACTTGAGGGTGGGGGCTGGGGGTGGGAGGGTTGGGGAAGAAGAGTTCCTCTTTCTGATCAATAAAGCTACAAAGGAAAAATCCAGGTTTTGGAGTTGAGCATTGATTATTCTCCTAAGGAATTTAAGCTGAGATATTTTTAATATGATTGTACTGGTAACACAAAGGAACTGAAAACAAAGCAAATTAAGCTAAATTTCATCCATCACAGAACAAACCATTCAGGAATAAAAGCATTGTATATGAGGTATTCATCTGTGGAATAGTATTTCCTCCTCCCTATTTAGTGACACCCATCCCAACTCCCTAAACCAAGAATCAGCAGGAAAGATAATGGAAAAGGCTTTTTTCTCCTCACTTTAGTCATTCCCTTTGTGTTTGTTACCATCTTTTGTTAATCCAGAAGAGAACATTGGACACAGCGCTTTAAAGTCACCACTCTCTAGTGATTGGAAGTCCATTGGAGAAATGGTTAAGCATCTGCAAATACAACTCATTCTAAAGGAGTGCCATGTTTACTTCTACCCACTTGGTCTTCAGGAGGTAATTTTTTTGGAATCTACTTTAAGTTTTAAAAAAGTCTCATGACATTTCAAAGTGCCAACAGTTCCCTTTATTAAAAGAAAACAAGACAACAAGATACCAAAACCAGCCTAAGCCTTCTCTATCACGAGGTGGCTCTTGAGCTTTCTTGTATCAAAAGTCCACATAGCTCTTACAGGGCTGTTGTTTAATGCTCCTCTGAGCCGTACCTAAATGCAAAATATTTTCACTGGATTCAAGCTCCTGTTTCCAGGCTGAAACAGGGCAAAGGGAGAAGAAAAAATACTTTTTCACCTAGTATAATTGTATGCATTTAGGGGTGGGGAGCATTCCTTTATGCTGTAAGGTTTTAGCTAAATAAGTACGTTTGATTTTGTTGTGGATTTTAAAATTGGTAGAATTGGTAAAATAACTGTGTGTTTGGACAAGAGATGAAATGTGGTCTTCACAGCTGTCAAGTAGCCTATTACACTGCTTGAAAAACAAAGAAACTAAAAAGCCACAAAACCAATACACAACCTCGTCATACCCTTGAATCACACATTATTTCCCAGTGTAAGAGGAAATCAGAACAAATAAAGAGCTGAACAGCTCCAGAGAGATATGTACATTGTTTTACCTTTGGTAAGTTTAGTCTGGCAGTCAAGGACTAACACAGGACTAACATCAAGATACAGGAGATCTAGGACTGAAGAAATGAGACAGAGGTCAGAATATAGCATTAAGTTATTGACTGAGATTCAGGAAGCAATACAGATGTGGACATGATAATTAAAGAAGATCAAGGTAATTAAAGAAGAATCATGAACCTGAAGCCTTACGATTCACAAGAACCTTCACAAGAGAAAAAAATAGAGAAGTTGATAGAGAGTAGAGGGAAATAAGTTTAAAAATATTATCAGAGAGTGCTGACAATGTAAGTTTAAGGACTCTCATGTTTCTGCACAAGCAGACATAGTGTGGCTATAGCATAGGACAAGTTTTTGGATAAGCTCTTAGTGTTTTGCAATGGATATGGGAAGAGATACATTGAATGGAAGCTGAAAAGAAGCTTCAGGAAAATGCTTTAAGCACTTAATTCAAAGGGTAAAAGAAAAGAAAAAGGAAGAGCTGATATTTTGCAATAACAGATTGTGCTTTGAAGAAAGGAAATATAGCCAATTCTTGTCCAGTTTGTGAGGCAGTCTGAAATGACACGGAAGAAACTGGATTTAAAGATGAGATTCCCAAACTAGATTTCATTACTTTTAATAGTCCTTCAACATTAACATATGCAACAAGCAGAAATTATTTGCTGGATAAGCCTCAACTGATGTGTTAAGGATTGATCTCTTTAGAGATTTTTCTGTTTATTTGCTTACATAATAGCATTTCATCATGCAATTTTAATGGTGGTTAGAGTTCTACTATACTTGTCTTCAATAATCTTTCTCGAAAGAACTTTATATTATGAGGGAAAGGTAAGGAACATGCTATTAAGTAGCTGCTAGGAAAGGTATATATCCACAATGCCATTTTCTAATGCAAACATTTTTCTCTCTGTCTTAAACATAAAAGGAATTACATTTCTTTAGAAGGGGAAAAAAATATCTGGCTTGACACTTGTGTGGGACAGGTTTTTGCTCTACAAATACACCTGAACAATGAATTCAAACAGCTTTTTATCTTGTTTCAATCAGAAAGCTGATGTAGACAAAAACCTGCATTTAATAACATTATGGCTCAGATATATGCTGACAAAACCCTGAAAATTCAAAAGCAAGAGCATTTTTAAAATTACTTATTTAAATTTGAAAAGCTCTGGCTTTTGTGGTTGGCTTTGTTTGTATGCTCCGAGCATGGCTTTTCTCTTTTGTCCAATTTTAATATATAAATTGTACCTTACACAAACTCCAAAGGTTGGGAAACCTTTCTAGCCTCCCTGGATGGCAGAAAAATGAATGATTCACAATAGCTGAATTCATTCTGAGATTTTTTTTTTTTACTGTTTAACTGACTAACATCAGTTTTGCAACATATGATTTAAACAGTCTTCAGGGCTCTTGGGTATGTGTATTTTGATAAACTTAACAATTATAAAAAATCATTTATCACTACAGACAATACTAGATTCTATCCTTTGTCTAAATTATTTCATTTTGTGGATCATAAATACTGAGACCAACTGTTCCAAAGGCAATATTAAAGTCTTTTAATGCTGATTCAGTTACTAGGCACATGCTCTACACTGATGTGTCTAAATATCATAATGAAATTTTAATTGCAAAGAAAAGAGCATTTCCAAAATAAAACAATGTTTTTCATTTCTACAACACCCAGGGGCCATAATTCACTTATAGACTAATGGCCTGTAAAATTCTGCTTCTTGCAAAATTCAAGCGGTATGAAAGAACATGAAATGCTTCCTGTAGAGTACGGGCTTTAGAATCATAGAATGGCCTGGGTTGAAAGGCACCTTAGAGTTAACTTTGCTCCAACCCCTGGCCATGGTCAAGGACATTTTCACCAGATCAGGTTTCTCAGAGCCCAGTCCAACCTGGCTCTTCGCACTTCCAGTAGTGAGTCATGCCCATATTCTCTGAGCAACCTGTTTTGATACCTCATCACCTCCATGGTAAAAAAACTTCTTCCATACATGTAACCTAAATTCTCCCTCTTTCAGTTTGAGCCCATAATTCCTTGCCCTGTGACTGCAGTCCCTGAGGAGGTTCCCTCTGGCTTCCTTGCAGGCTCCCTTCACATACTGGAATGTTACTGTGATGTCTCTAACTCTGGAGGTTGAAGTCAGTTTATTTAGTTCTTCATTCTTAGTAGGTTATGTCCCCTATCCTACTTCTTGGTTTTACCCTGACATTAAAAGCAATAGAGTAGAAACTGAAACTCTCTTTCAGCACCTCCCCTAAATGCCTACAGCAAGCTGTAGACATCATCCCTGAGATAAACTTTGTGAATGTGTGTACTGTTTCAGAACTTGTGTGAACAGAAAAACAAAAGACAATTTTTCTAGCTCTGAAAAACTTACAATCGTGCTTGCAAAGATAGAAGGTACATGCACATGTAGGCAATACCTACAAGATTTTAAGTGCATTGTGTTCAGACAACTTGCTGGCATAGAAAAAGATAAATACCCTGTCACTTCAGATTGTTTCCATATGCACTAACACTGTTACGCATGACATATACACTCATCAGTTGACCTCCCTCTGTCTGTTATGTTCTTAAAAAGTCATAAATTCAGGGAAGTTTCTCCATGGAAAGTGGGGCAAAAGCACAGCTTGTGTTACGGCAAAATTTTTTGTAAGTTATTCACTTCACTCATTAAAAGACAGAACACTGCTTGGGGATATGAGAAATGTGCTGATTCAACTTAGAAAGAAAATGCTGATCGACAAATTATGGATTTGCCACACCACCACCACCCTAGTGAGGAATGATATCTTAGGTCCAAGATCAGGGGTCAGCCTGGGTACAGAATCTGTAGCTCCTAAAGTTCACAGGAGAATCAAAGCCTGGGAAAATAAAAATTCTGCTTTCAAATGGCCAGGGAAATCTGATCCTTACTCGAATACAGCTACATAGTGGATTAGAGAGTGCATGATAATAATTTGCCTTTCACATGTACAGATGTATTTTCTACACATGTAGTTTCACAAATCCTCTAAACATACTTTGAGTGTAAGTGCTTATGTCAGGAGAATCTATCTTGAAGACTTATACATTTTTTTCTGATTAAAGAAGACTCCCTGGATAACATAAGAGCGTCACACAATTTTTAATTTTTGTTTTTGTTTTTAGATTTAGAATTTCAAAGCATGTATCTAAACTGCAGTGTCCTATTTGATATTTTGATTCCATTAATCACCTTCAACTACCAACACTGTAAACTATGACTGCAAAGACAACTCATTTAGTGAGTTCCAAAGAATAACAAAAACAAAACCACCACAAAAACCCCCGAAACAAAACAAAACACAACAAAACAAAAAATACCAAACCAACCCAAACAAACAAACAAGAAAACACCAGAAAAACCCCCCAACCTTCCTCCCTCTAAACCACAAACAAGAAACTTACTACTAGCACACAGAAAATAAACTGAGAAAGTCTAATTTCCCATGTCAAATGTGCAGGCTTTCTAAAAACTGGGCTATCAAGTTATTGATTAAATCTGTACCTGGGATCTAGCGCACTTGAATATATAACTAAAAACAGATTTTGTTTTTCTGAGTGGAAAGTTTGCTTTCCTACAGCATGACCAGCAATTAAAAAAAAAAAAAAAAAAAAAAAAAAAGCTAGTTTAAGAGTTCTCCTTTCTTAGTTCCACTGTTTGTGTGTGCATAATCCTTTTGACACTTGACCTGTCTACATGCCCCTCAAATATCATGAGACTGACCTGATGTTATGGAAATTTTACATGACAGCCACCATAACAGGATTGCACTCCAGGATCCCACTGAGTCAGGTAGACAAGTAGAGTTTTTTAATAAAGTTCACTTTATTAATAGTGCTACAACTTCAGCTGCGTGCCTCCAAAGAGGGAAACCTGAACAAAGAAATCCCTGTGTAGTTGTACTGCTACAATCCAAGTTTCCTGTCCCTAAAGCAATAGTTTGGATCAATAGTTATATTAAGATCTGGGGCCTTATACCTCTTACCTCCTTGGTTTGATTTGTTTGTTGCTTCATCAGGGAAGATACATTTTTCTGCAATTTTCTGTAATTTTCTGCAGGGTTTCTTTCTCCTCTTTCACCCTCTCTTAGGCTGGTTTGAAGGGGTTCTGTGGTTATCTTTTCAGCAGTTGCAATATGGTTGTTATAGTTCATGTATCACAATCTGTAGGCTTTGTCTGCTCATGTAATCTACTATTGCTAAGTCTTAATTAAATAATGTGCCTCTCCAGAACAGTCCTACCTTTAAAAAAAAATTAATATTCATGCTACTTATTATATGGGAGCAGAATACTGTAGCCTCTAAGGTGTAAGCACAGTTGAGAATACCAAGTGTTACAATGCTAAATACAAACAGTATGCCATATTAGTATAAAAATCAATAACCCATAAAGAATTCATTTTGTCCAGGCTCTTTAATCTGATATCCAGGAGGTGAGCCAAGACCATACTTCTTGCAAGCCTGTTGAAGTACTATCCAATTGTATTTTATGCTCTAATTTTACTTGCTACCACAACTTCCAGACAGCAGCTGAAATCCTCCCACTCTGGTCAACAAACGTGCAACAAGTAGTATTAATAATTGTACACACTCCCCCTTGTGAGGCTAAGAAAGTGTCTGCTGACATTCTGTTTTTCAGTGAAATTTCAGAGTTGTGAAACTTTTTTTTGGAATGCCACAATTTCATCAGCAGTATTACTGCCTAAAGTTTCTATTGCCACTAAAATGTTAACTAAGTCCTTTTCCAATTCCCTCACTCCCAATCAGATAAAGAAACATAAGAAGTGGAATGCAGTTGGACTTTCTACTAAAAAATTACCACATTTGGTCCTATAAACATTTGTTTGTACCATGATTCTGATATCACAGATAATTTGAGAACAAAAATATTAGCAGTTGAGGCTCTTAAGACAAGAATTCCTGACCACTCTCCTGGTACATTTCTGTAAGCTCTTGTACCACGTATCCCAGATCACGCTTTGCCCTCAGGTACAGGCCAAGGTGTATGGAAAAGTCCTCAACTATTCTTGTTATTTATAAGCCCATTTTTGGTTACAATCATCAAGGTAGCTCACAGGAGTAGTATTACTATAGGAGCATAAACTGAGTGAGGCAGGTGTAATGTTTTACATGCTGCACATTTGTTCTTTGTTTCTGGACTGCCTCCTCCCACTGTTGTGAGTGCATGTGGTCTTGGTGAAAAGAAATATCTGAACACAACGCAGTCCATGAGATGTTATTTGGCACAGGGATCCCTAACAGAGGAGTGCTCAAACCAACTGGCTTGGAAGGAAAGGACACAGTTGAGTTTTATCAGAAATTTGGACTATGGTTTTTGATCTGTTGAAATAAAAATTTTCCCTCCTTGTAACAAGGTTGTATAAATTTAGATTCTATCTCATGTGAAAAAGCATCACAAAGGCTACTGACTTTACACGTAGGATTTCCATAATTTCCTCAAGCATTGGAAACTTCATACCCAAGTAGGTCTGAAAAAAACAAAAACCTATTTCAGTTTATTTTTTTTTAAACAGTGACCATGTCAGATTCTTCCTGCACTCATTGTTGTTCATCCACTGAATGACACTCTGACAGTCACTTAACATGCAAGTGATGGATCCAAGTTTCCTGTCCTTTAACTTTTAGAGCAAAGTAAGAATTTAATAAGACTGTCTGCAGCCACTCCCACTTTCCAATTTAGATTTATGGGAAAACACTTTTAATAAAATTTTATCTCCAGGCCACAAATCATATGCCTGTACCTCCAGAGACGTGGGTTAGTACCACTAATCATGATCCCTTTTAATTTTGAAATTTTCCTGTAAGTTTAGGACATAGTGTGTCAAATGCTCATCTACATTCAAGAAGCTGTTTCAAGCTGGGATATAAGTTCCCAGTATAGACAAGGGTCTCCCAAAAAGAACTTCATCAAGCAAAAGTCCAAGACATTTTCTTGGGGCATTTCAAATGTTCTATAAGGTTAAATTTAATTCTTCAGGACATTTTAACCCCATATTTGTGCAAATTTTAGCTGTTCTCTCCTTAATAGTTAATTCATCTTTTCTACCTGTCTAGATGCTTGAGGGTGATAAGGCTCTGCAATCTTTTTAATTCCTAACCTTTTATAAAATCAATTGACTGTTCCTGCTGTGAAACTTGACCTTCCTCTGATTCAGATTCCTGTATTCCATATGTAGGAAAAATTTCTTTAAGGAGAGCTTTTATTACTCTTCCAGTGTGTCTTGGTTTAGGGTAAATTTGGGAGGAAACCTCTGAAGGGGGTTCCGCTGGGAGGCAAACCCAAACAGCCCCTCCCTCCAGCCAGTCTAGGAAAAATTTCTTCAGAGAAAAAGTGGAAAAAACTATTAAACTATTTATTTAACAAACAGAATATCTACACTAAGA